>JAOYSI010004956.1:0-13887 GCA_025775065.1 Hiodon alosoides
GTAACTACTGGTGTCTTTGTGGTTGTGGGTTGGGTCCCTCACCGTGGGCTTGTTTATCTGTGCGTGTGGGGACCCTCGTATTCATGTGCGTTAGTTACTTCCGCTGCCAGCTCTGTCTTTGTCATGACGGTCGTAAGCGCATGCGTGAAATAAAGAGCGCGTGTTTTTGTTAAAGCGGTGTCTGAGTCTGTGCTTGAACCCAGCAGAGTAGTAGCACTGCGACTAAACGCTACAATAATAATAATAATAATAATAATAATAAATAACCAAGACAAAATACAATAGGGCGCCTACATACATATATTACACAATAATTTCTCTCTTTTCAAAAATCTTGTTTCAGATTAAATTTAGCAAGGGTATGAATAAATAAATCAATAACAACCCAATATGCCCTTTATAAACTTGATCAATTAAGACATAAATCGATTTCATATTTGAAGTCGAAACATGAAGGCAGAAGAGACATCTGAATTAAGTAAATACTACACGTAAGGTACAAATGATATAACATGAGGAATGTATGTAAAAATACATATCATAATAATGTGGTGATGTGAATTACACTGTACAACATATGTCTTTATAGTTTATAGGGTCAAGGGAAGAATGAATGCAGAAAAGACAGGGCACTTAACATGCAGCGCAGAGCCACAGACTCAAGGTATTCACATTTGTTTCCCATAGGGAAGGAAAGAAAACAATAGCTTATGAAGTCAGTATATAAGTAAATACACATGCATTCATCCTAATGCTCTTTGGCTCATTCCCTATTTCATAAAAACTATTGAATTCTCATAGACGCATTTGTAAATCTTTTTTTTTTAATTCACACACATTAGCAATTGTTTTTATGATTCTTAAGGTATCAGTTAATGTTACATGTATTTGTACAAAAGTTGATTTGTCACGTTGTCATTCATTCTGTAATGAAATACTAATGAATATCAATAAAATGAAGTATTTACGAATATAAATATATACATTTGTATTTTGTTGTGATAACTAATGACTTATTCATACTTAGTAATTATTTTTAAATATGATCAAATACTTGATACATTATGCATACACATATTTATTCTATCCTAAATCTGAGTGCGTTGTAAATATTTATCCGTGTAACCTTATTATAAAGTTCTACCGTTAAATATTCCCCCACTCCTAGACAAAAATGTACACGTGATCTCCTCATTAACGGTTTATTTCTTCTTTTTAAAATTGTGCATTCTGAGTATTAGGCACACAGCCCGTGTGGCACATTTGAAATATATGCAGTTCTTTCTGAAATCACCAGTTGTTACAAGCATCTAAATTAAATGTTATCACTTAATAATGCAATGTTATTTATATTTGCAGACCAGTGAGACAGGAAGGAAGGGGGTGGGGGTCGGGGAGGCTATTCTGAATGACACACACACACACACACGATAAGCAGGATTAATGAGACGAAATGCCACTGATTGAGATGCAGACAAATTCCAGCACAAAGTACACATTTTCCATGCTGTCATCTAGAAGACAGCACCATATAATTGGATATGCTGAAATTTTAACTATAGTAAGGCTGCTTAGTATTCATTCTACATTTGCAATTAAAACAAAAACTCCTGATTTCCTGTTCATGAGCAGGCCTGCCAGATAACAGTGACCAGAGAGCTGATGTTAAAAATGCGTTCGGGTCACCTTAACAGAAGTAAGCCTGTAATAAATCCCTTGAAACAGCTGGCACACATCATTAATACATTCAGTATAAATTGGAACTCTCCTAGATATGGCAATAACCACAATTGAAATAGAACTGAAATAAATAAATAAATATATTGAAGAGACACCCGGCACCGGATCTAATATAGTGCAATCTAGACTTTTCTTATGTGTGCCCCTTTAAAGTTAGGTCCAAGTAGAGACAGAATAAGCACAGGGCCAGTGTGCATAGTATGGACCCCATGGAAAAACTACAAACTTGTACAGTTTACTGCTTCTAACTAATATCTTGAGTACTGATTAAAAAGTATGTATACTATGCCTTAGTTAGAAGAATGTGCTCAAGGTCAGTTCCATTGTTTGGGGAGGGTTCTAAATGACAGGGTTCTAAACTAGCCTCCGTAACATACAGGATTTCTCTCCAAACCAGCCCATCAGGTTTTTGAATAATCTTCTAAATATCAACTAATCTTCACCTGGAACACAAGATTTCCCTTAATGACTTCAATGAGATAAAATCCAGTTCAGAGGGGCTTACTGTGATGTATTCATGCGTGGTAATGGGCTGAAAGACATCTTGGTCTGGAGAAGTCTTGAGTCTTATATGCACAGTCTTTCTCCACCAGCAGGTCAGCAGTTTCAAGTACACTTGTAAAAGCTGTTCGGTGTTACGGTCTCCCCGGACAGCTCTTCACCAGGTGCATTTTTCAAACGTAGCCCTTTGCTAGTTTTATTTGGGTAACAAATCCTGATGAATGCAATGTGCCATTTTGAGAAGTAAAGCAATTGTTTATTCTTGCAACCCACAGTAATTACAGTAATTTGTTATTTTTCTCCATGTTTTTCCTAGCTGCCACAGCTCTTGTGTAAATCTATTTAATTATAGGAAAGCAACAAAAGGAGACACAAAATATTATTTCATCAATGTAGGGAGAAACTGAGGAGAGCTGGGCATCAAACAACTCAGTCATATATACTGTGCTAATTTATCAGAAATAAGAAGAAAGAAAAAACAAAAAACATGTCTCTAATATAAAATGTCCTTGGCCTGCGAGATTGAGTATCCACAGCAGTCACTCACCTGTGCTGCCTCCTTCCCTACGGTTACAATGAATTCCTTCCTTCTTTCTCCCATTAGCACTGAGCCCCCTAACCACATGGGTTTGGGGCAAAAGCTGCCACTCAGGCAAGGTGCGGTCACGGACTGACATTAGAGGCGGAATGTCCCTGAGTAGGTTTTGGTTGGCGTGGACGCACAGTGACATCACACTGACCTCACAGCGCCGCAGAAGCTCTCAGAGTGAAAGTTTCGGTTGCTTAGACAATTCAAAGCGGTTGTCTGTGGGAACACCTATCTGATGAGCATGACGCTGCTGTCCTGAAGGACCGGCCTATAGACTCTCAAACAATAATAATGTTGATGAAATAATTACAGTAGAGATGTTTGAGAGACAAAATCAAAGAGAAATAAAGCACATTGTGAACTGCTGAATGGCACATCAGAATGACTTGTTCACTCTTTTAACACCCAGCCAAGCATTTCACTCTATTGTTTGCAGCTACAGAATATCATTAAACAATTCACAAATTGTCAACAAAAATTCTCAGTCATTTCAGTTTCACTATGCAGCTCGAAACCAAATTAAAATCCTTTCTAGCAGCAGCGATTTTGGCAAATTTGTACTGGAGGTACAAACCAAAATGAATGCTTCAGTGCATTCATTTAAATGAAAAAGATTAATTGCTCTTCGTAATTAAAAAAAAAAAAAGAAGCTATTTTTCAAACAATAATGGATTGCATTTACATAGTGCCTTTCAAGATCTCAATGCCCTTCTCAATAAAGGAAGGAAACTTACCACAACCCACCACTAATGTGAAGCACCCACCTGGGGTATGCACGGCAGCAACTTTGCGCCAATGGACTGCGTTTCCCCATCACTGCACTGGGGTCACTGGTTTTCTCCTCGGTCCAGAGGCAAGACTGTCCCCTGCTGGCCCACCAACACCACTACCAGCAGCAACTGTGTTTTCCCCAGGACGCCACCAATCCAAGTATTAACCAAGCCCAATCTTGCTTAGTTTCAGTCATCAGGCAGGAGAAAGTCACAAAATGTTGTACCCCTCCAAGCCAGCACATCCTACAGTGAAATTCAGAGTATGAAACGGCAAAAGTTATAATGAAGAGGGAAATAATCGCCCCTATAATGGTAAAATATTGATGTTTTTGTTAAGTCAAATAACAGCCACAAGATATTATCTTTCGACTTTGCAATAGGTAATGGCACTTTCGTCGGTATACAATATCACCAAGGAAACCACAAATGCAATATGGAGTCTTGGATCAGTATAAACTGTATAAACACCGGACCAGTGCTAAACTCAACCTTGCAGGTCAGCTTCTGTCTCCATAGCCTAGTCACTTTTTTTTTCTCACACTTATCCATTTTTACAGCTGTAGGGTACAACGTAAATGTTCCAAGGTAACATTAGCCTGCAACCTTATAAGGGAAAATATCCTACAACACCATACTACACCTTACTGTGGCCACTTCCACCATATGCAAGCACCTCTCCCAGGGAATAATAAAACAAATTATAGAAAAGTAAGTATTAATATTGGTTATACCAGAGAACATACTTGGAAAGGAAATGAAAACATCCATCTCAACGTCCTGACAATAATTGAATATATCCCATGGCCTCAAGCAGCGCGCCACCGAGTGTTAAAGGAGAGACATTCTCAAGTAGAAGACTAAATAGGAACAGCGCACGTTGCAACATGTTGCGTATAGCAAGCCCAGTGAGGGGCAAGCCCTTGTCCCGGACCAAATTAAAGCTCCTTATTTCCCCACACAGTCTGCTGTGGGGAGTCAGCCGCAGGTGCATTCCAGCAAATTCTCCTCACCATTGACGACATGAGTAACTTATCCAATATCCTCTAATTGACCATTGCCGGGTTCCAATGATCTGAATTTCAGTGTCTACACTCCGCTGCGTGCTTTATGCCTTTCCCTAATTCCCGGAATGGTGAAGGGAAAAATGGGCAAGGCAATTTTAAGTAATCATTCTAATACTCGGCAGGCCATTAGGAATTGGCTTTCGTAACAGCAAAAAGAGGCGGCGTGGGTGTATGTGCAGGCACGTGTCTAAGCTCTGTCTTTGACCCGCCCTGTATAAATGACGAAGACACAAACAGCTGCTTGCTTGGGACCATGCACTCCTGAGCTCCTAGAAGTGAAAAATATGAGCACACCTATAACAACATGTGTTTCAGAAAAAAACTCAAAGCAGATAATGTTGAGGTCAGTTTTCAATCAACAACTTATTCAAAGCAAGTTAATTCAGAAATGGGTTGGTACAAAAACCAACACATGGTTGGGTGGGGTACTAATAGTACCACTGTACTATTACCTACAGAAAAAGCTGACCAGATTTTATTTAAAAAATGAGCAAAAATGACGTGGTGGTGACGTGAAAATGGTTATTTTTTCTGTTTACTAAAGGAAAGTAATGATTAAAAGAGAAATTAGTGGAAAATCCTGAACATTACCTTTTATTTCCGGTTGATTACAAGAAACCCCCCTCACCAATAGCGCAAAAAAACCTTAAGGATAATTTGGTGGCATTTCGAACCAGGTGAAAAAAGTTTAAATCAGATTGAACATGCTGAAGAGGAGACTGAAGTCAGGAAATCTCCAAAAAATCTCCAAAAAATCCAAAAAAACTTGATCATACTTGTCATAAACTTAAATTCCGTGAGTATGCAGCAAAAACAACAATTTTCACTTCACCATCCCAGGGCACAGTGTATGTTGAACTGAATGATGAGAAAGAGAGAGAGGGTGTTTGGGTGAGAGAGCTGAAGGTAGGAGACACTGTTTGGTATGGGGTGAGGAGAAAAGCAGATGCAGGGGGTGCAGAGGGTGATAGACGCGGGGTCCTGGGAGCTGGAGGCGTTGGGTAAAACAGCGCCTCCAGGGCCGCGCAGTTTAACAGCCAGGGCCATAATCAACCATCTCTTCAAAGGGAAGCTCACAAGGCCCTGCCCCCCCAACCCTCTGTCTTCACACCCATCATTACATGCCCAGCAGGACGATTGTGGCACGCGGCCCGAAGAAGCACCCCATCAACCCATCTCTGCATACCCCAAGCCTGGGACTGGGACCATGCTTAGGGGAGAGTATTTTTTAAATCATTTCTACCAAAAGTGTTTCATTGTGTAGGAAATGGCATAATGAAACTGGATTGTGAGAACATAGACAACTGTAGACTTGATATGTTCACAGACATCTTTTGGAACGTGTTTATATTGTGCTTAATGACGCATGTCCGATCTATCTCATGTAACTTCCATGGGGGGTCTGTCTCCTAGCGACTCCAAGCTTCTGGGGAAAAAATAGAAAGAATCACAGTAGAACAACACTATAGTAGTTGCAACAATGAGCCGTCCAATACTATACAGTGTCCTCAAGAATTACTGGCACCCTACATCAATTATGAAAAAAAAAAGGCTGTGAAAAAATTGTTTATCAGTTAATAAGTGCCAATACAGTGTCTTGAGAACACTGTAGAGTCCAGGCAGCGCATGGTCTACATGCATTTGTTTTGTGAGTAATACATAGCAAGGTGTGGGTGTGCGGAGTTTGTCTAATACCTTGAAGTAGAAAAAGTGTATGCCCAAACTGTGTTTTCTAGTTATTGGTTTAGATTGTGCCTGCCGACACATCATGGTACGTGGCACTTTGTCTGACATGCACTGATTGTCCAAACTCAAGTGGGAATAAATATATCAATAGGAATGTCTCACCTCGGTTTTATGTGGGATTGGAGTAGCCTCAGATATTCATTTTAATCATGTGGTAAAAAACTCTTGAGAAGTCCCACCACGATTGTATGCATCCATGCATTTTGAATAACACCTCCCTTCCACCCCCTCCATGCTGTGTCCACGGAAATAAATCACACACACATCCGGGGTTAGAAATTACTCTGTCGCCATGTGTTAAATAAAAAAGTCACTATTGACACAGCATGTAAAATTAAACAGATTAACAAAAACTAATAAATAGACATTGCCAACGCTAGTTGTGAGTTTTCTTTTCTTTCTGAAAAGGAGATGCAGCTAAGGAAATTAGCAATGTGAAATCCTAAAGACAACAAGGGAGCGGAAGTGTGGATAATTGAGAGCCTTCAGTGGCACAACTCAAGCTGTGGAGATAGATTGTGGGTGAGAGTGTGTTTGTGTGTAGCTTGACAGCTACACTAATTATTTACAGAGGTGAGATCAGAGTGCATCGCCGAGCTGCATGCAACTGGCACTGCGGGGTCCCACTGCCATCTGCTTATGAGGCCGTTGTGCACCACCACTGTTGCAACTCCAGCAAGCTTGCTGGCACACATCCAGGAACAGAAATGCACTCGCTCCTTCAGTGTTCATTCACAGGTGCACCGTGCAGTTGCAGCAAAAAATAAAATAAAATTGTAATCATAAGAAGGAGAAGAACAGGAATTTGAAAAGTATCAGAGGGCTTTTCAGAGCTGACTCTTGACATGGTGAGGCTTGCAGTCATTTGGCGAAGGATATTGATGCTACAGTGGGCGGGAGGGTTGGGGGGTGGGGGGGGCAGCACTCAAACTCAGAGAGCTCTTACTTTCTTACCACTGTGCAGACCCGTCAGTATGCCAGAGTGGCTCAGCAGAACCTGACAGCCTTCCCAAAAACATTCAATCTAATCACCGTAGAGACAGAACAGAGAAAAAAGGGAAAGGTTGACAGGCTACAGAACACACTTTTCAATGAATCTGCTCTAAAAGTAACTGATAGTTTTGTGTTTGGTTTCTGTCTGTGTTTGTGTTTAATTTATCTGTCAAAAATATAAAGAATACTTCACCCGCCACAAAACTATGCAGGGTCCAATGGACCACTGTGGCACTGTGAAAGAAGGTCACTTGAGTGACAGAGGGCACGGTTCAGCTGAAGACGTTTTTAAGTTCTTATCATAAGGTTGAAATACAAATATTAACCCTCACTAATGGATTATTTTCCGTTAAGAATCCCCAGAATTCTGAGCAGTATGCCAAATTATACGAGAGTGCTTAGATCATGTGATTGCAATCTTACGAAATGCGGTTGCCATTTTAGATCGGTGACTTTTTCTTCAGAGCGTATGCGGCACCATAGCAACCCTGAAGATTGATAGTTAATACTTCTATCTGAGAGAATCAAGGTTATGATAATAATCCAACATTCCTTTTCAAATGCAAAATATGAAACATCACTGATGGGTAAGTATACCTGATGCGTTGTGAGGACAGTCTCTGTATGGCTCATATGGCTGTGGAAAAGCAGATTGATATACTATGCTCTCACCTTACTGGGTGAGGGATAGGCCCAAGACGGGATAGAACCTTGTGACCTAGTGAACATGTGTGGGGTTGCCCAGACTGCTACATTGCAGATGTCTGCAACTGACGCACCCTAGAACATCGCCCAAGAAGTGACCTGTCCTCCTCCTCGTGGACATCTTGACTGTCTCAGTGAGTCACACAGGATAGATGGTCTGGCGTAAGTTTATTGTTCTCTCCAAGTAATACACCAGTGCTTTTACCGGGCACAGTGTGTGGAGGAGATGGTCTTTAAATGGAACGGTGATGGATAGAAGGCCTCTAGTTCCAATGACTGGTTTAGAATTTTGAAGCTAGAAAGGCCGTGTTAGGCCGCAGGGTAACCTATTATTGGAAAGAGCAAGCAAGCTCTGGACACAGACAATGCCTGCAACTCACTTTCACACTTGGAAGTGATTGCCAACCAAAATGTAGTCACGTCGGGCCCCATTGAGAAATTAGCTGCCAGATATACATTGGTTACCATGCGTTTGAGACTGGGCAACTTAATGCCACATTGGTGGTTGATGTATGACACCATCTTTCATGGTGGCTCAGATACATGTTGACCCGCCTGAGATCGAGAACCAGTTATAAGCTGCCGTAACATTTTGGCATCAGAATGTAGTTTGAACAAACTCTGGTAATCCCTGACCCGCGTCTGAATATCGCCTTGGAACAGAGACAAAGATTATGGATGTACTGTAGCCTAACGTAATGGACCCATCTAACAGTGTGACCCTGTAACTGTCGGACACCTGATCTGGCTGAGGCCAATAACCTTTCCTAGTAGGCCACCAGGGTGGCGTTATTGCTTCCTATACTGGTTACAAAGGCACCTGCCGAATATTTCATCAGACCCTGCTCTGTGAGCTAGAGGCGAAGGGAGGTGTGAGAAAGGACATGGTGGAGAAAATGGTCCTCCGCATAGGGACAGATCTTTCTGGATCCCTGGCGGCCACTTCCCCACAGTCCAAGGTGGTCGTCAGAATGACGCCCCTTTCCCCCTCACTCTCTGGCGGTCTCTGGGATGGTCCACAGAACACTCTCATGTGCTAAACTGGGATGGGTGACCTGTTTATATCAAGAGTGTATCATAGAGACGCTCCCCAATGATGCATTTTCAACTGAGGCAGGGGGAGGTGGTGATCAGGGACTGCGCTCCTGCGATCAGGGATCGTTTTGGAACCTTGCACGTTGTGCGCAAAAAGTGGGGTCCTCAAATGACCTAAGAGCATGCTCCGGGCACAGACAGCACACACAGGAGTTGTGAAAATCATCGGATGGTAGAATCCTTGCACACCCCACACAATTATGTATAGTCGCAGACAATTTTATTTATTACGTTTTTGCTGGTTGATGCATAGTGGGTGAGGAGCTTATGTCAATGACGTCAGCAGGACTTTGCTTTTTCGTCAGCATCAAAGTTGTGCCAACAACAACTAAGATCCATCAATAAAACTCAGTGTGCGTCTACAACGTTAAGGTATGCGTTAGAGAAAATGACAAAGTAGAAAACAACGAACAAAAGAAGGAATATATTAGTTCAGAAATGACAGACGGCAAATGAGGGGATACACTTCTTAAGAGTATTCAGCCTCAAACTGCACAGCTCTGCGTCTGAAGGAGCGAGCTCTAAAATGACAACCGCATTTTGCAAGGTTGTGATTACATGATCGAAGTACTCTCGTATAATTTGGCATACTGCTCAGATTTAAAGGAAAATAATCCATTAGGGATGGTACATTGTTTGCATTTTAAGGGAACCATTTTACTTTGACACAGGACCAACCTTAAGTTACTTAAAACACGTATGTCAATCATCATGGAATTTGTGAGAAATTTGGAATTCTCTCATTACTGGAAATTATGGTTATTGCTCCAGTCCAAAAATTGCTCCAAAAGTTATTTCTCACTAATCGGACTACACATGTACAACACATATAAACATATGAACTATTTTCAATATCTGTCGCATGGACATTCATAATATCCAGGCTGCCTTGTTAGCCTTACCATTGAAACCATTCCTAATGGGTGTAATTCACAGGGGTCACCTCTCCCGAACCCAGAAAATCAACTCATACACCCAGCCAAGCTCTTGGATCCTCTGGGTGGACTTTCAAATAGCTCCAGATCTTACATATTCATCAGAACTGAGAAAAGTCATTACCCTGATTTTATGGCTGGTAATAAAGCAATCTGCTCTGGATTAACTTTTTACTGTGACAAGAAAGCTGATGCATTTTTCTGGGCCACTAACTCAATTAAAACAAAGACAAAAGAGCATGCAGTTCTGGGAGTTGTGCTTAATGACGTTGCATTAATGTTAGTCTGATGCTGTGTTGACATTTTAATAGCATTGTTCTGTACGATTTCATGTATTGATATCTTCATTGGAGCTTTATTTTGTCAGATGCATAATAACTTCTGGTCTAAACTGTGCATAAACATAACCCCAGCAATATTTATAAACATTTAACTTAAATGTTTAGGCATCATGTGCAGCACTATTTCTCAATAATTTAGAAATCTGAAGATGTTTTGACCTTTAAACTATCAAGTGGCATTTCATTTGTGCATTCAACAAAGCTCCTTTTAAAGGAAGGCTCTCTTCACCTAAATGTGTTCTGTGATCACAATAGACATCAACATCACCACATCGTCCCGACACAGCAGAAAAACAAGCACTGCCCAAAACCGCTATTTATGTAACACTGTCAGACAACATCGCGTCAACTCTCTTGTGGCGTAGGGCTGTTTACAGTTCAGTCTCCCTGCTGTTACAGCAAAACCAAGAAACCTAGATTTTACCCTTCTCGAGCATCAAACGCTATGTTAGAGGACCACATGAATGCTGTGCATCTCATCTCTGGTCAGGTGAAACAGTGGCATAGGCACCCTGGCAGTATCCCGGGCAGGATGCCGTGGCCGTAGCCCCTGTTCATCAAAGTAGCTCAACCAATCAGATGTCAGTAGCAGCATCCAAAATTCAAGTTGCACCATCCACTCAGCAGTATATCTATTGGTCATAAGCTCTGATAGTCTCTGTTTGCCATTTCCCTCACCCATAGTTATCTCCAGCGCATTGTTATGTGACTTTTGGTCCATGAAAAGCCATGTAGTATTCTTATTATTGTTATGTAAGGAGTCAGACTTTGTTTTTTTATAATTTCAGTTGAATTTAACTTTCTCATTTAACTGCAATACTCTTAAGCAATCTTAAATCTTAACACGATTGTTTCAGAACTGACCACTCAATGTTTATTCCTACAAATAAACATCTTGTTCCGGTATTTGAGTCTCCTGTTGCGAATTTAAGAGGTGGAAAAGAGTTACAAGAGATGGGACAAGAGGAGGGACTGGCGTTTGCACTGTGGTCTGGCAAAAAAGTTGCTACACGCAACTGCACCCTAACACAATTTCCTTTCACACTTGCGTGAAGAGGTGGGACATCATGCGAATTGAGTCAGCTAAAGAGGGCAGTAGTGTGTGGAATCACCCGGTCGCTATGGTGGCAGCAATGTTTGTCCATGCCAGGTATCGTGGGGCGGCAAACACACTTGCCATGGTGGTGGTCTGGTCGGAACTTGTCAATGTTATGGCACCTGAAAGTCTAGACCCCTTTAGGGATGTGAAAACTGTTGGTATCTTTGACACAGGTGGCTGGTTTGGAATCCCACTGTAGTAAGTGAGCAGTGCCCTGCCTTGTATCTGCCGCATTATTATTTTCTTACCGTGTTTAAGAGTATATACAGACACTCAGTGGCCAGTTTATTAGGTAAACCCATCTAGTACGGGGTTGGACGCCCCTTTGCCTCCAGAACAGTCTGAATTATTCTGGCATGAATTCTACTAGATACCAAAAAACATTCCACAGGGCAACTGCATCACGCAGTTTCTGCAGATTGGACAGCGGTACATTCAGGCTGCAATAAGAACACATAAAGTCACATGAAGTCCTCCCACTCCTAAATGGTCCAATGTTAACGATTGTGTGCCCACTGGAGTTGCTTCTTGATTTTAGCTCACAAGAGTAGAACCTGGTGAGGCCGTCTGCTGCAGTAACCCATCCGTGAGTTGGGTCGACAAGTTTTTTTTGTTCGAGATAGCATTCTCCACACCACTGTTGTACAGTATTTGCCTTGTGGCCCACCCGTTATCCTGCATGATTCTTGCCACTCTCATTCGATCTCTTTTATCAGCTAGGGACATCCCACACTCAAAGTTATTTGCGGTCACTCGTTTTGCCCATTCTAAAGTTCAGTCTTAGAAGTTTTACAGAAGACAAGTAAAGTACTACTGAAAGCCCTACTGAACACTTAAACTTAGTTTTAGTCATTTAATTTGCTTTAACAATATAAAAACAAGTCAAGAACATCAACATCAGAGAACATGGACAAAATGTTCACTGACCTGATTCCGTATATTGGCTGTTGTGTATCTAATTAAAAAGCACAGACAAACAGTTCTCCTGCTAATGTTTTGTGTGATTGCTAAAAGCCCAGGGAACAGATGATTAACATTGACGCAGTGAAGGAAATTACCAAAACCACGGCTCTGAATCTAACACACTTCACCATATCTGTCTTTGCCGATTATTTTAATTCACAATCTTGTTTTTTTTGCGCTTGCTGACATAACACCTTATTGTTTGAGGAGCAGCGGAAAGAACAACAATGTACTTCGATGAGAATGAATGTGTGGAGTTTGCACTCGGAACACATTTTTCACTTAAACACTGACAGAGGGCAGCATCTGTGTGCAGGTGATTCAGCAGGCCAATCAGAGACCTTAAAAACATTGCAACTATTCATCCAGAGGGTACCTTCTTCCCACTGCCTGTTGATGCTCCAAAAACAAATAAATAACACAGCAGACTCTTGATGTTTAAGTCTGCCAATTTTTCTTTGTGTTTGGGGAATGCTGCTCTCGGGGACTCATTATAACTTGAAATAAGAACAAGGTCTAGCCATGCCAAGCAAGGTCAGAGGCTTAAGGTGCATTTTGGTGTGTGTGTGTGTGTGTGTGTGTGTGTGTATATGCTCTGCATTTGCAATGAGTCTGCACTTATGAGTTATTAATCCCCATTCATATAACTTACAAGAAGGCCCTACTGATGCTGGCCATGGACAAAAAAGCTGAAATACCTGATCATCTTCGTACTCAGCTTCCTGAGGGGGGCATAAAAACACATGTCTTTATTCACTGCTGTTAAAATACACAGTGGCTCAGCAAAAAGGTCCACGCCAGTACGGTTTTCTGAATTCATCAGTGGATTGTGGAGACATTCTCTCACAGCACCAGAAAGCCATGACAGAACTTTATTAGTCAGCCCGTGCTAATTACCATCCCGCTCCCAGCATGTCTCTTACCTCCTGGCCTAGTAGAAATAGCACTGTCATTTACTATAGGGCTGCGTTTACCATCAATTCCCATGAGGTGTGAAAGAAAGTTGAAGTGGCTGACCACAGGCAAACAGCCGTTATATTTGCAACGATATTCAACAAGGTAGTGCAGACAGTAAGGATGTTTTGTTGTGGCTTTTGGGAGACTTATCTAGTGGAATTTATATTTAGCAGCCAATCATGCAGTATTCTGAAGGCAAGAGGCAATTTTGTAGAGGTACTGGGGTTGTCCAAAAACAGCTTGACAAAATATTGTGGTTAACTGATGCTTCATAACCAATACATTTTTTTTTTAACTCTCATTAACATTTTGTGGCAAACCCGGGGCTTACGGGCGACAGAAGCCACTCCCCCGTCAAACGCGGGGACAGGTCCTGGAAGGGCGGT
>JAOYSI010004957.1:0-13886 GCA_025775065.1 Hiodon alosoides
CACACACACACACACACACACACACACACACACACACACACACACACACACACACACACCCACACACACACACACACCCACACACACACACACACACACACACACACACACACACACACACACACACACACGCTTTCCTGTGTTCACCTTTCACCCAACGGCTTCTTCCTGTCTCCAGATTTTATTTTTTAAACAGAGGGGGAATCTTCGGTGGCCGCAATCTGCCGTGTTTGGGATTATGGGATTCAGATTAAAGCTGTTTGCAGTCAGAGGTTTACGCCTGTGTCACCGTGGCGATGAGGGTGGGGTGGCGATGGTAGGGATGGATGGTTCGCCTGTGATATAATGTGGCTTGATTTTCTGCATGCAGCACCTGAATTTTCCCAAAGTAGAATTAATGTTTAATTGGAAGAAGAGCAGTTTAATAGAAAAACGGGTCTTGCAATCTGTTTTGTTAAACATTAGTGCACTTCACAGAACTCCCACGTCTCACAAGGAAGCTGACAAAATAGGCAGAGAGGAGAAAATAAATGACTTCTCAGATGCTGTAGAATTCATACAGAATACCAACATGATGTAAGGATCTGATAGGCCTCCTTTTCGGGAGCAGCCAAGGCTATGATTACAATTTTCCTTAAAAGCAACTTGACTGATATTCAATAATCGGTTTCAAAATCTATTTGCAAACAGCCAATAGCAAGGCAGAACACAAGTGTAGGGAGTGTGTAAGAAAGGCCACTACAGTAAATTGCGGTGGGGATCGGAGTGCTGGGATATTTTAGGATGTGTTTAAATTTTAACTCGGCTGGATCACAGTTACTATGACGATGCACCGCGGTGTGACCAATCACGGTCAGATGTATTTCTCTATTTATGAATAAACTTACTTCAGACAGATTTAGTAATGCGTTCATTGGGTGCCACAGAGGTAAGAGTGGGGTCCCTGTCAATGCATGGGTGAAAATGTCGCTGTCAGACCTCTGCACATCACCAGACCGTGACAGGGCAGGAGAGACTCCACTCACGGTGCAGATTAAGATGGCATGCAGCTGAAAATTGGATGTGGATTTGTGTACAAAGGTCCCGCGGCTGAAGAGTCAACAGCAGGCGTCAGTACGATTCAGCCCTTTCTGTGTCTCGGGCGGAGGGTGGGGGCAAAGCGGCGATATGGATTTCAACACAACTTTTCCCTTCTGTTAGACTTTCTGTCAGATCCTGGTGTAGAGCCATTCCAATGAGGGGCGCGTTCAGAGTCCCAGCAAGAGAGAGATAGAGAGAGAGGGAGAGAGAGAGAGAGAGAGCGAGAGAGAGAGAAAGGGAGAGAGAGAGAGAGAGAGAGAGAAAGGGAGAGAGAGAGAGAGAAAGGGGGCGAAAGAGAGAGAGAGAGAGAGAGAGAGAGAGAAAGAAAGAAAGGGAGAGAGAAAGGGAGAGAGCGTTGAGAGAGACAGGCTCTGGTACAACTGCAGCTCCTGAGTTCCAACAGTGCCGCTTAGCCAGTTCTCTTCAAAAGGAGCGAATTGAAAGATCCATTTCCATGCAGGCCAAAGTCCAGATCGTCATAAATTGCACTAAACAATTTTTGCAAGTCCTGACTTGCCATCTTCCCATGATATCCAGGGTAGACGCATCCGCAGGGCGCAGAGCAGATATGGCTTTCTTCACTGCCTTACAGAAAGAGTGTTACGTTACTGGCTGCCTCAATAGACAGACCCTCAATCGTAATACCAAGCAGGTACTGCCATACAATCCTCCCTAGGGGACTCTAGAGTCAGCACTGGACCTGTAGCTGAGCCAACATTCCTATCACCGAGCTTTATAACCTTTATAAAATGCCCTCAGCAACAAGATTCAAGTTGCTGTAGCCTGCATTGGGAAGATTAGCGCCGTTGACATTGACTCCGCGATATTGACTTACATAATGCGTTTTATCGGCCAAGAAAAAAAAAAACCTCAATCATCCCTTCTGCATGCCTCATTGGGCGCCGTAACTGGGAAAAAGCACTGACAAAAGCACTGAAAAAAGTACTGACAATGATGGCCCCATATTTTAAAATGCCTGAAAACCGCGCGCGGCGTAAGCTTGAGGTCAACACAACAGGACAGTTTAAATCGGCAATGGCGAAATAATGTTTATTTGATGGGAGAGTGTGTGGGCTTGCAGGGCGGCCGCGTTCTCATAGAGGAGGCTCCTATTGGAGAGCGCTTCTTCTGCATTACTGAACATGCATGTGGGACTGTGACCCATAAGCCAGTGCAGAATCCTGTACTGTAATGAGCTGCACTGCACTGCTCACCTCTCAGGTACCCATTAGAGTAGCATCCCAATGTGTTCAGACACACTCGCACGCGCACGCGCACGCGCACGCACCATGTGACCAGAGTATTGAGATGTTGAGAACAATGTTGTTCCAATTCTGGCTAATTCGTTGACTTTCTCTTACATATTCTTTGTTTGAACTAGATGTTAACCTAAAGCAGGGGCCGTGGTTCTTCCTCTGTAGTTGTTATGTAACATAAACGTCTCTATAACATCTCTATACCTTTTTCCTCTCTCCCTGAAGAGCGTTCAGGAGTAGTTATGCGAATTGATGCTCTGTGATGCGGATTGGGTTTCATTACATCGTCAAATCTTTCTGCCGCATCTCCACTCCCCTCGGTTTTCTCTCTCCTTTGTGTGCGACGATTCATTGTGAGGGGAAACTTCAATTTTCTCAGGACAAACTTTGAATTTGAGCTCTGAATGAAACAAGCCTAATAGTACTGAAACAGCCCACTGAGGTTTGCATTAATGACTCAACAAGACAAGTTACCACTACCTTTTGTACAGCCCACGTGAAGGACGATATACTTATTTTAGTTGAATTGGTATTAAAGAATGCTGTTTGTAAGAAAAGCTTGATTAAAATTCCATCTGTTTTATGGACCTGCTTTTAGGATTGTTGATATTTTAATAACCAGTTCATATTCAGTGTGATGCTCTTGACTAAATCAATCCCGAACCTTGAAAGACAGGGGAAAAATAGACTCCAACACTGTTTATGTTTTCTTTTAAGCCATCAAGGGATGCTATCACTGGTTTCTTTTAAAGCCCAGTTTACGTGACCTATCCCAGATTTATTCAGTAAATTCTGCGAATGGTATCTGACACACATCCCTCGATAAGACGGGGCGTAATCACTAAGGGAATGATAAGCCCCAGTCTGGGAGTCCAAATCACCCCAGTAGCTTTGAAACCTAAATTAAGCAGATAGATGGGTCCATAAGATGAGAACACGTCTCCCCATAAAGACTAATAGCAGTGACTGTAATTGCATTTGTGGGTGCATTAAGGGAAATCTATACTCCTAAAGTCTTGAAATTTTGACCAGAATGATGAATCAGATTCCCGTTCGGGAAACAGCCAAGCCCGCTCTCCACGACGTGTTGCATTGCGTCTGCGACCGACGGCTCCTGGGGCATCTCATGGGCCTCATTATTGTCAACGTTAAAGAACCCGAGAATCCCAAGACATCATCCAGGAGCCAGAGGAGTATCCCGGCGCCGAAGCGGGGTGTGTTTTCGCTGAGCGCGTGGGGCCACGTGTGTGTGCTGGTTTGGGAGGTCTTCACTGCGTACTTCTCTGATGTTTTATTGATGCAGTTTTAGGGCTGCCTGAATTATTGAGCGCAGTTCCAAATGGGCCCAGCGCGCGCTTTGGTTCCATCTCATACACAAACAGGTGGATGGGATTGGCTGGGGAACTCCTTAGGTACTGTGCCCTATTCTTTATTCAGACACTAACAAGACCACACACACTGCAATGTGCCTCTCTCTCTGAATCCCCCAACATCTCCACTCTGGTACCTCTCTCTCTCTCTCTCTCTCTCTCTCTCTCTCTCTCTCTCTCTCTCTCTCTCTCTCTCTCTCTCTCTCTCTCTCTCTAGCTCTCTTAATCTTTCTGTTCTTTTTCAGTCTCTGTCAGCCCCCGCAATCCATCTTTTTCAGTCTTCCAGTTTTCTAGCATCTCCAGAGCTTCAGCAGATTTAGCTCATATATATTATTCTTTTCATCTCTGTGTGCTTGTAAGCGCATGGCTCCTTATATATATATATATATATATAGACACTCAGATAGGAATGCACAGACCGCTGAATTGTCCCATCGGGTCTATTTCTGTCTCTTAAATTTAGTTCTATCTCCATTAAATGTTTTTTCTTTGTCTCCTGAAAAACAATCGCGGTTGATTAGGATTCTCTCTGTGTTCCACCGCAGGTCGACGGGAAGGTGGCGGACGGTGGCTTTCTGGCGGATTCCAACGGGGTGGAGCCAGGCCCCGGGGGTCAGAAGGAGAGCGGGAAGTGGCACCGACCCCGGCTCACCCGCCAGGCCCTGATGAAGTGCTGCCTGGTGAAGTGGATCCTCGCCAGCGCAGCGCCACAGGGCCCAGGTAGGGGCGGGGCTAAGCTGTTTACCCAGCAAACGCAGATAAATGGATGGCTCTGGGTCCTAAAGGGAGAGGTTTCTCTGACCCGGCCTGAATGCCCGTGGAGTTTTGTGTGTGACCCGTCTTCCTACTCGCGCTCTACACCCTGCAGATTTTAATTATTGACTGCCTTCCTGTGCGTACCGAGGCTGTATTGGGTATGAGCCCAGTGCTGTTAAGCCAACCCTCCTACCGCCTCTCCTCTCATCTCAGTTCTTAATGAATGCATTCACTCAGTCGACCAAACCACTGCTCCAAGGGCATGGCCTTCATTTATTTTTCTGCTGAAATCAGCGGGGGTTTTTCTGGGCTTTGAGAACAGGGGCAAATGAACAGGCTCTCCGTGGAGCTTCACTCAGTCGTGGTGAAGGTGGGCGAAGTCTGGCGTTGGACGTCCAGAGATCACTTAATGAGGTACAGGACATTCTGTAACACCGAAAAAGGCCATTCAGCGAGAACTGTTGCTTTCCTCAAACTTAGCCATCTGATCTCCCTCTAGTTGACAACTTTCTGTTATACCTGCTGCAGGGGGAATTGTCTTGTTATTTTCATGTAATTTTTTTCTTCTTTTAACCTGCCCTATTTCTGTAGTCTTCGCAAATCAAACTGCGTTTTTTTAACATGGCGTAGAGGAGTTTCCAAAAAACCCTGTCTATTTTGAGCAGTTGAAATTATGCTCACAGGATGAAATAAGCAGTACAACAGTGTGTTGTATTGATCCCATTCAGAGGCGTTTTAACACACGGCCTGCGGCCTGGGACCTGTCTCTGGAAGAATTTGAACCAATTATGATTTGTTATTCGTAGGATTTGAGGGATGTTTTTAATTATTTAGCACAACATTTTTTATTAACTTAGCAGACATCCTTACCAAGAACAGCATGGCGCAGTCCTTTAACCCAGATAGAGGTTATGCCATAGGCGAACACAGGCGATATCGTTTCTGGGGTTTGAACTTACAACCTGTTTACTAATCCAATGCCGCCCTTAGCGCCTACCACACCTGCGGGATAATGGGGTGAATTTCCACAGAGTCTCCACTGAGTTTCCCCTGAATTTCCAGAGTCTCCACTGAGTTTCCCCTAAATTTCCAGAGTCTCCACTGAGTTTCCCCTGAATTTCCAGTCTCCACTGAGTTTCCCCTGAATTTCCACAGAGTCTCCACTGAGTTTCCTCGGAATTTCCAAAGTCTCCACTGAGTTTCCGCTGAATTTCCACAGAGTTTGCACAGAGTTTCCACTGAGTTTCCACTTGTCGGCGCCCAGACAGGACCCTGCTGCTGAGTCCTGGAGCTAGGTATTCTCCAATAATTATCTATAGCTTTTAATGACGTGTGTGGTAGATTTGTTTAAAGCTTGCCTTTGATTGTTAATGCTAGATTTGAAAATTAATACTAGATTTGGTCTGAAAGGAGCTAAGCTTTAAGGCTTTTTAGACAGGGTTAGAGATGGGGGAGCTTAATCTTTGAAATGTTTCAAAGGAGAGCCAAATTCGGAAGATTAAAGGCCAGGAATCTAGATATAAGCATGGAGCTGGATTTTCAACAGGCATACCGTAAGTTCGCAATCCGAGACGTTCTTTATTTATTTTATGTCTTTATTTCTTTATGTATTTTACCTGGGAGTAAGCTACAACAGGGTCATTAAGATCGGTACATTAATACATAAATCATGCAGTTGCTAGGAAACAATAACTGCCGGTATAATATTCGCATTGAGACATCGAAGCCACACAAATTTCATATTTAGAGTTAACATTCGAGTTATCCCAACCATTCTAGAACTGATCCCGATGTTCTGACACTGGCTCCATGTAGCTGATGATTGTCAAAAGCTACAGTGTGAAGGGCGTTTAGATGCCCATAAGTGGGATTATCTGGACGGGAAACCCTGTCTTCAAAATGGTCTGTGATCTGGGAAGGACATGTGATAATTAAAATCCTCATTCAAAAGGAAGACTGATGGTATAGGGACAGTCGGGGTTCCTGTTACTTCATTCAGAACCTCAGCTATTTAATGGGACGCTCTGCATTCATTCATTCCATGAAAGGGTGAACGGGAAGAGTCAAGTCTCATGGCATTTGACAGAACAATGGTAACAAAGTATCTCTTTGTAGGACCATGCCAATGTTAAAAGCCATCCTCCTAAGAGTAGGGGTGAATTTTTCCCAGTGGGGGAATTCCTCCACGGTATAGCATATAGACGGAGGGTGAGCTCCACACAGGAATATCCTGTAAACACGCTGGATCAACTAACGAGGACTCAATTTCCCTCCAGCCAATGCGACTTTAACTTGGGTCCTGGAGGCATTCTCCTGACATGTCTTTATTTACTGCGAAAGCTGTGTTATAAATAGTTTTGCACTGATTGTATCGTTGACTGTACAATCAGAGAGAGTGGAGAGAGGTGGACTTTTACGTCAGAGTGAATGCAAACGTGCAATACAAAGGATGACTGAGAAAGCTATTGTTATATTCTGTAAGTGCAGAGTACTAACCTTACTCAAGGTTTCCATCTAGTGGATAGTTTAAAACGTTACTGAAATATCTACGACAACATTTACGGATCTAAATATTTACACAAGAGGGCAATAGAGAGCAGGTCCAGAGGGATCAAGCAGCTGTTTTTTTTATTTATCTCCAAAGCAGCACAGTGTTAGATTAAGAATGTGTCACACAGATAGGTACTGCATCAGACAGGTGCGTCGGTGATCAAATCATTTGCACTTTTTTAAGTCGAGTATTAACGAAGAGACGGAAAACAGGGACAATTCCTCTCAGCTTGTCCTACAGGGAATTTCTTTCAAGGACAACGAAAGGAAGAGATAAACGGCCGGGTGAGCGGTCAAGGGCACATTATACATTACCTGTGTTAGAGAGAGTGGGGGGTGATAAGGTTGCACCTGACGATTAAGATTCAGACAGAAAGGCGGGCAGTGGACTGGAATGGAAAACTGGGTGGAATTTGTCCACCTTCTCTGTTTTAGTACCGTTCTGTTCATTTCTGTCTGAGTCACAAGCAAGCGAGACCCTGGATGTCCCTGAAAATGTTTTTCATTTTGCTTCAACGTGCTTAATGCTTCATTCTGGTAGTTTAGTTTCTTTTCTTTTTTTGCCCCAGCTGTGATGGGTTTTACTAATACCGCCACTGAGAGAACACATGACCCAACGTTTCGGTTTGGTGAAATAAAATGTAACCACCCACACTGATGGATCCAGCCAGGTGTACTGCATGTCTATCTGAAGACTGTGGCAGAGAGAGAGAGAGAGAGAGAGAGAGAGAGAGAGAGAGAGAGAGAGAGAGGGAGAGAGGGGTGGGGGGCGAGAGAGAGAGAGAGAGAGAGAGAGAGAGAGAGAGAGAGATGTATGGATGGATGGAGGAAAGGAGAAAAGTGTGAACTGAAAGAAGAGATGTAGAGAGCAGACCTTGTCTGAGACTTCAGGGACCAGCATCACCACAGACAGAAACCTAGCCTATAAAAAGGCACAAGTCAAAGGGGAGGAGGAGGGCAGAGAGTGACAGAGAGGAGCAGAAGGCTTTAGCCTATCAAGTGGAAATATCTTATTCATATAGATAAACACAGGGACATGCAAACCGGTTTCAGCCAAAGAAGGATACTTTAATATAAAGGTGTGGGTTTTTTGGGAGGACTTTCCAGAGAATGGACGTCTCCGGCCGAGGACAGGGGGCACGGCTCGCAAAGCACACGCCTCCCT
Source organism: Hiodon alosoides (assembly GCA_025775065.1). Lineage (NCBI taxonomy): Eukaryota > Metazoa > Chordata > Actinopteri > Hiodontiformes > Hiodontidae > Hiodon > Hiodon alosoides. The sequence goes on from JAOYSI010004957.1 coordinate 8,178, forward strand.
CCGACAGAACGGAGAGAAACCCAATATCGCAGATATATAGGAAGGTGGGGAGAGAAAGGTTAGGCGTAGCTGTTGTTGTTAAGGTTGTGTGTGTGTGTGTGTGTGTGTGTGTGTGCGTGCGTGCGTGTGTGTGCGTGTGTGTGTGTGCGTGCGTGTGTGTGTGAGTGCGTGTGTGAGTGTGTGTGCATGCGTGCTTGCGTGTGTGTGTGTGCGTGTGTGTGTGTGCGTGTGTGTGTTTATTCATCCCTCAGTTCAGTCCGTCAGTATTCTGTTGGTTCGCACAGCGAGGAATCTCTGGACAGCGTGTTCCATGGAAACTGTACCTTTATGAGGCAATACTTCAAGTTGTGGGATCAAAACCAATCAGATTATTGCACTTAGCCAGTTCCTGTAGGGTCCTACTTAGGGAGGTAAGAATGAGATTTGAGAGCCGCGTTGCTCTGTGGTCCTGTGATCAGTGGCACAGGGTCTGGAAGATGTTTTTAGTGTTTTGAGCTGATCTCTTGTTGTGTCTGTCTCTCCTTGCCCGGGCAGAGGTTCAGGACAGCTCTGTACCGAGAGAGTGAACCTTGCTGAGAAGCCGCGATTTGGCAGCATTTTCCCCAAAGTCCGCTCGCTTACCGAACCAGACCCTTCTGACTCTTCGAGGGTTGCGTTTAGTTTCCCTCACCTCAAGGCTGGCCCCGAATAGCTCCTGCTCCGATCTGAGCGTAGTCTGTGAACCGGCACAGACCGCCCCATCCTCATCGCCGCGGGCTGACCCCCGGCTGTGCGTTGCCCTCGGCAGCCGGCTGCAGGGGGCGGCGGGCATGGAGTTGTTCACCATAGCCGTCGTCGTCGTCTTGTTTGTGGCGGTGTTCAAACAGCTGGGCATCCTGGAGCCCATGTTGGCGGGAGGTAAGGTTGTGCGCAGCCACTGTTTCACCTTCATTCAAACGCAGGATTGTTTTAGGGGGGGCGGGGGCGGCTCACGGTTACCCAGCATGCACTACGGTGGGGGTACAAGGGGCGGCTCACAGTTACCCAGCATGCACTAAGGTGGGGGTACAGGGGGCGGCTCACGGTTACCCAGCATGCACTACGGTGGGGGTACAGGGGGCGGCTCACGGTTACCCAGCATGCACTACGGTGGGGGTACAGGGGGCGGCTCACGGTTACCCAGCATGCACTAAGGTGGGGGTACAGGGGGCAGGCTATGGACCCCTTAGGGCCACTGGGTAATTTAACTAGCCTCTCTGGCACAATTATTTTTCACAGATGAGTTACCTTCAAAAACGTAAATATCTAACGTAAACGTCCCCACCTCTTCAGAGCAGCGTGTCTTAGACATGTCTGTTTTTGCTGGGGACAAGGAGGTTCATGGTGTCCTCACCGTAACCCCCTCTCCTCTGTCTCTCACTCACGTTCATGGTGTCCTCACCGTTACCCCTTCTCCTCTGTCTCTCACTCACGTTCATGGTGTCCTCACCGTAACCCCCTCTCCTCGGTCTCTCACTCACGTTCATGGTATCCTCACCGTTACCCCCTCTCCTCTGTCTCTCACTCACGTTCATCGTGTCCTCACCGTAACCCCCTCTCCTCTGTCTCTCACTCACGTTCATGGTGTCCTCACCGTAACCCCCACTTCTCTGTCTCTCACTCACGTTCATGGTTTCCTCACCGTTACCCCATCTCCTCTGTCTCTCACTCACGTTCATGGTGTCCTCACCGTTACCCCCTCTCCTCTGTCTCTCACTCACGTTCATGGTGTCCTCACCGTAACCCCCTCTTCTCTGTCTCTCACTCACGTTCATGGTGTCCTCACCGTTACCCCCTCTTCTCTGTCTCTCACTCACGTTCATGGTGTCCTCACCGTAACCCTCTTCTCTCTGTGGTTACACTGATGTTTCCTTCATTTAATTCTCCATACCCTTTTCCCCTTTATTCATATCACTGATATAGGTCACTCCTTTTCATCTTTGACCTCTCTGACTCTCATTAGGATCTCCAGACAGGCCTTTCTTTGCCCTTTGACTGTGTTACACCTCTCTCACTCAGTACACCGTTCCTTTACCCTCTGAAAGTCTTTAAGCTTACACAGTGTAAAACCAAAAGACACTAAACTTATATTCAAATGTAAAATGTAAATTGTAGTTTTAGTTTTGTCAGGTGTTATCCGTTTGTCAGTTAAATTCCCTCTGCATCTGTATTCTTTGCCCAGAAGCTTGTTAACGCTAACGGTTTTGTGTAGGCTGTATCGGAAGTAAAGCTTCTTTTTTTAGCCTACTATTTTTAAATAGAGTTTTATTTTCTCTGTGGGCCTATATGCGGACCTGAAGACTCTGAATAAACTTAATGTGTGTCGCGTCAGTGAAACCCGAGCTGTCTTGCCATAATGGCGGGGAACGAAGGAGAGTGGATCGATGAGGGGGGACTGGTGCCTCCCGAGCACAGACTGAGCCCTACGTGCTGGATTTCGCAGGTTCGAATCCAGCTCGCCCACCACTTACATCACAGTTTCGGCGCAAACAAAACTGTTTGTCTAAACAAAAAACTGTTTGGTTTCCATGGTAACTGGGGAGAAACCGAGGAACTGTATTGTTTAATTTAGCAAACCAACAAGTTTTAACCCTTGTTCTGCTGTCTTCGCTTCCCTCTTGTTTACTAGTGCTAGTCTAGCCAATAAACGACCCCAGTTTCATTCAGTTTGAGGACATTTTGTCGTGTAGCGGCCTGCCAAACTTCTAACTACCTTAAACACAAAAGATTTTAGGACAAGGACAGTAACCACAGAACAACCGTGCATTCCTGTCCGCTTTGATGCATGGATACAGAAACGTCTGCCCAGATACCGAAAGTTGAGATGCGCCAATATCTCTATAAGAAGAATACATTTCAAATATTTGTATACTCTTACTGCTCATAATTAAAACTCTTCTAAAATATTAAATTTCATGAAGTGGACTGCATGTCTGAAATAGACTTTTAGTGTTCGGACTACACTATTTAAAACAGCTAGTCATGTGCAATTTTATCTGTAGAACGGTAGAATGGGCGGGTTGAAGGATCTGAGAGGGTTTGAATGGCCGTTGGAGCCAGACGCGCCGTTATCGGTATCTTGAAGACAGCAGCCCCACTGTATCAGGGGTGTGTATCAGGAATGATCTGCCACCCAAAAAAACACTGTCACTGGACCTCAGTGGAGGGGTATAACAACGTTGCCTGGCCTGATGAAACGCCTGAAGACCAGGACATGGTGAGAAACACTGGAGTCTAATTGGCCAGGTGTGAGCAGGCAGGTGGTGGTGCGATGGTGGTGGGGTGTGTTTTCATGGCACACATTGGGTCCCTTGTTACGAGCGGATCAAGGTTTGAATGACACAAGAAATCTGAGCATCGGTGCAGATCAGGCCATTACCTTCATGGCAGAAGTGTCTCCGTCTCTGAATAGGATCTTCCAGCAGGAGGACGTTCCTAGGCTAGGATTGTCCAGGCAGGGTTGTGGGATAACGACAGGGATTTCAGTACAGGGGACTGTGGCTCTGGCCACTCCGGTCGTGGGTTAGGTGTTTTGTTTTAACCCGTGTTCTCCCTCTGTTTTCTCTCCTTCCCTCTTTCTCTGTGTTTTCCCTGTATGTATCCTGCAGACGGTCAGTACCGGCTGAGTTTGCTCCCATAATGTTTCTGTGATGGTCCGGTTCTCCAGTCGCTCTCTCTCTGACTCCACTCTTCCCTCTCTCCCTGACTGCCTCCTGGTGGTCTCTCTCTGACTGCCTCCTGCTGGTCTCTCACCGGTGGTCTCTCTCTGCCTGCCTCCTGCTGGTCTCTCTCTGCCTGCCTCCTGCTGGTCTCTCACCGGTGGTCTCTCTCTGCCTGCCTCCTGGTGTTCTCTCACCGGTGGTCTCTCTCTGCCTGCCTCCTGCTGGTCTCTCTCTGCCTGCCTCCTGGTGGTCTCTCACCGGTGGTCTCTCTACAACCTACATCTGTCCTGAGTTGTCCTCCTGCCCGCTCAACCGTCCCTCTCTCTCCCTGCCTACTGCCTCCCACTCCCACTCCCTCCCTCCCTCCCTCCCTCCCTCTCTCTCTCATACAGATGGCAGTGAGAGTGACCTGGAGCTGTCCACCGTGCGCCACCAGCCTGAGGGCCTCGAGCAGCTCCAGGCACAGACCAAGTTCACCCGCAAGGAACTGCAGTCTCTCTACAGGGGCTTCAAGAACGTGAGGCTATGGCTAGGGTGGTGGATGGGGCCTGGGGTTTGGCCAGAATCGGTGCGGGCTTTTGGCTTCGGATTTTGGATTGGGTCGCTTTTGTTTGGGTTGAGGCTGGGGGGGTGACTTGGGGGCAGTGTTGACACTGTTTTTATGAGCAGGGCTGGGTTTCTTTGTACGTAATCGGTCGTCGCTAATCACTCTGTTAGCCTTCCACGAAGTTCCTTCTAACAGTAAAACCATCAATGACGTGACTTTCCCCTCATGACAATGAATGGAATTAAGGACTGCCGTTGTTGTGGATGAGTTTGTCTGTCTGTTCGGTGGTATACGTTTACTTGTTAAATTCGCTGTTTATATTTAAAAGTAAAAAACGATTATTGGCCGCGGTTACCATGAATCGCGATAAGGATTGATTTCGAACCTTAATTTCCTGTTTGCTCTCTCACTCTCTCTGAAACAGGAGTGTCCCAGCGGGCTGGTCGACGAGGAGACGTTCAAGTCCATTTATGCTCAGTTTTTCCCCCAAGGAGGTGAGAGGCAATTCGCGGTCACAGTTCATGCACAGTGAACTGCAGAGCTAAGTCTGGGCCTTTCACAGCGATCCCCTGAGGATGTCAGCGAGGCGACACTTGCTGAAGAGAGGGAGATGGGAAGGGCTGAAGTGGAGAGAGAATGATGCGTTTTAGCCGAGCTCACAGGAAACATGTGTCCTTAATGACAGCATATCCTGGCAAGCACGAAGGCGTAAGACTCAAGTTCAGCGTTGATATCAGTGTAGAACGATGCTGCATATAGTGGTACCTGGATGAACAATGACTGCAGAAAACTGCAGTAACTGCTCCGTTTGGGCAAATTCTCTGACTCCGGATCTCTCCCTGAACCACCACAGATGCCAGTACCTACGCCCATTTCCTGTTCAACGCTTTTGACACGGACAAGAGCGGATCAATCCGCTTTGAGGTAACAGGGAGGACATTGTTCATATTTCCGCACATGATCCGTGTATTGTTTCATATTGTAACGTGTTAGTACATTTGTTACTTCCTCTGTGCAATTTGACTCGTGCTAAAATCCACTGAAGCATGTGATTACCAAGCACCTAACTCTGGCTCCACTAGCATACGTAGCAGTGTGTCCAGAGCAGACAACACTTCTGCAGGGTGTGTCTAGTGTCCAGGGAAACGCTTGGGTCTTGGAACAGAGGTCAGCTGTGCTTTTATTCGTTTTATTTCTTTTAAGGATTTTGTGATCGGGCTCTCCGTGCTGTTGAGGGGCTCGGTGACAGAGAAACTCAAATGGGCTTTCAACCTCTACGACATCAACAAGGACGGTTACATCACCAAAGAGGTTGTGTGCACATTTGTCCATACAATGAGGATAGGGTGGCTTTCAGCCTTAACCCTGGGAGCTGGCAGAGCCGATGATTAATGTGACTGGTCTTTGGTGGTGTGTGTGTGTGTGTGTGTGTGTGTGTGTGTGTGTGTGTGTGTGTGTGTGTGTGTGTGTGTGTGTGTGTGT
>JAOYSI010004958.1:1011-13886 GCA_025775065.1 Hiodon alosoides
TTTTCTGCTTTTGCCCTGAATGTGTTAGAACTGTAAATGTACCGTTTAGGGTTTTCTGCTTTTGCCCTGAATGTGTTAGAACTGTAAATGTACCGTTTAGGGTTTTCTGCTTTTGCCCTGAATGTGTTTAGCCTCACTGACCGCGTTGCTTTGTCTGAGAAGTATCCGCCAAGTGAGCAAACGCCAACGTTTAACCCAGGTCATTTAGCGCAGTGGCTTTACAGATAAGTGCTAACTGGCTGCGGCCTGGGCCCTCAGCGAGCTTTTCCTCAAGCCCTGGCACCCTCCTGCCGTTGCCCACCTCCCAGGGTGGCTGAGGGACAGCCTTGAGGACCTTGGCACAAGGCTGTCATTTGGGATCAGCGTAGGATGACCCAACGAAGGAGAAAGCTTAATTATTTCACATGGGGGGGAAAGAATGTTTGTCTTTCCAAGCACTTCATGGTTTAGTCGAACGCGACTTAATTTGCATGAATCAGATTACTGATTGGTTCTGTTTTGTTTGGACAATGAAACAAGCCCCAGGTTGTACTAACTGGTGGTGGGTGTAGGGTTTGTTTAACGCCCCGTGTACATGTTGGGCAGGGCCCTTGCTTTGCCCCCTTCGTCATGTCAACGGATACTGACGCCAGATTAGGTCAATTAAAAAGTAAACACTATCGGTGCTGACTTTAAAAGAGTTATTATGCTAATGCGAGTAGGGATGATCTTTACAAACGAGACTACTTTATTTTCCCTCAGATCTCAAAGCCAGTGGTCAGAGTTGATTTGGTGTTTACTGATTTCTTTTTCTGTGGTAATGCCTTTGTGTGTGTGTGTGTGTGTGTGTCGCTGTCCTAATCTGAGGATTAGGACAGCTGTCTGTAATGTTTTGAGTTTAGATTTTTTGGGGATGTTAATGCATTTTCAGTGCAGGTTTGTTCGGCAGCAGTATCGCCATAGGGTTGGCTGGTTTTCAAGCTTCTTCTTAATCAGGGTCTGATTTACACCTCTGAACGCCTTGTGAGGCCATTTCGAATTCAAATAAAGACTCCAATAAACAATTAAGGGGTGAGGTAGAATAGAAACCCAGCAGACCTGACAGAATGTGTAAAACTGGATTTGACTTTCTGAAGAGTACGAGTTGGAGCACTTTCAAGCTGAGGGCTCCTTCCAGAAAGAGGATCACTGCGGGTGCGCATCAGTGACAGGGGGCCCCTCGCGGGAGCGGCAGACTGACACGGCTTCCTCGGGGCCCCGGGGAGCGCAGCGGCGCGTCCGTAAAGCGCGGAGCCTCTGCTGACCGCGGGCGGAGCTGAGGAACAAAGACTCAAACGGAATGGGAAATGAGGGTTCGGTGTTCACAACACCTGACTCCACGGGGAGACGCTGGGGAGTTTATCTTTCACTCTCAACTGAAATTAAAGGAGGGTTGTTTTATTTTAGGGGGAGCAGGGTGTCGCGAATGTTTCAAATCATTTTTTATGTTGATTATAGGTCAATTAAAACATGGAAAAACACCATGTCGAAATATTACATTTATAGGCTTTTTCTTGTTGTACGAGTGTACTTGTATTTAGCGACGGTGAAAGATTTTTGTGTTTTTTACATCCAGTTTTCATTGTGAGTATCACGGAGAGTAATGATGTAGGACATACTACTGCTCTTTTAAACCAGCCTCAAGGACCCCTCCAGCACAGACCTAACAGAGGCCAATTACCCTCCTGCCTGGCTCCGCCCTGAATTTTCCTCTGCCACTCATTTCTAATTTCACCTAATGGCTGCTAATGAAGGTGCTCGGGCCAAACTCAGGGGCCTCAGCTAACCCGCTCTCAGCGCCACACCGCCAGCCCAACAGTGACGACAGGAAAAACTCCTTTAAAGAGAAGGAATTAGTAACGTTTCAATGTATTTCCTGAGGTGTCGTTACTTCTACGTATCCCTTCAGCTGGTCCCAGGTGGCATTCAGGCGGCGCGGATTTCCGTTATAAGGGTTGAGTGTGTTTAATTTGATTCCGCCGTATCCTGCGCACGGTTCCCCTGTATGGATCTATATTTTCGCTCTTAACAAATCTGAATCACGCTTTCTGCCAACTCGTACAATTCATTTTTTATCTGCCCCCCAGGCCCTGTTCTGTCAGGGAAAGTTAGGTTTGTTTAAAGGAAACAATAATGCACGCAGGCATTTTATATATTAATAATACTTTCTGCAAGAAAGATTCCCTTTTCCCCAGGGTGACGAGCTCTCTGTCTGTCGTTTTAGTACTCATCGTTATAATGTATTAAAACGATAATAAAGCGTAAATGTACGCACGCTCAGAGTTGATTTACGCATGTTTTCAGCTATTTGACACAGTTGGCAATGCGCGCCTGTGACAGCTTTGTCTGACAGTGTGTGATATGGCTGTGTTTGCCCCACTGATCCATTGAATCTGGATCTGCTCCTATATGGGGTTCATTCATTTGTGGGCTCTCGATTACTGAGGCGCTTCAACGCTTTCTGTGATGAGAAATACGAGAACTCTGGCGTCAGTGTTGTTCTACGCTTTGCATTTGGTCGCTAACTCTACCGTCCCAAGAGGCAAAGCTACGAGAAGTTTGCTCTCTGTGCTCGAAAAGATTCTCTGTGCATCTCCTCCCTGTCAAATCTCTATAACGTTTAAGAGAATAAAGGACGATGTTTTGTTTGTAGACATCAATCTGATTGCCGCTGCTTACAATTAGCGTGGGGGTTTCTCAGACAAACAAAAACACTGTTGGACAAAGTTGTCTGGACATGACCCTGCATCACAGTCAAATCCAGTTCAGACCACACGCTGGGTAACGCAGGGATTTTATGAAAGAAATAAAATGTTTCTGGGCTGGAGAATTGCGCAGACTTTCTAGTTCAAAGCCTCCATCGATATTAACAAGTGAAAGAATACAGTTTTAAATACCGCCAAAGTTTTGTCGGCTGCCTGGCGCTAGCTTTTAATTGCACTCTGCAAACTGGATTTCGGAGTATGTCTGGACTGGTTGTCCCGGGGAATAATTTTCCAGCTAGTAAAAAATGTTATTGATTGATTTTTTTGAGATGTAGTCCTACATAGGGGGTCGAAATGACCTATGTACTTGTGGTGCGTGTAATCGGCACTAAGCTGGCTCACAAGTCGGTTTTTACTGTGAAATGCGAGGGTGTGTGCTGTGCGGACTTTGCTGACCACCGTCTGTCTCTGTGTTTCTCCGCAGGCCATCCGCTGCACTCTGGTGAACTGCACGTGCGAGTGTTTCCAGCCCGGCAAGATCAACCTGCGGACATGTGACCACTGCAAGCACGGCTGGGTGGCCCACGGTGAGGCACCGGACCCAACTCAGCCCGCACACCCACCTCCTCTCATTCTGCCCAGATCTACCTGAGGCTGGAGTGCAAACGCCGGACCACTATGCTCTGATTGGCCGCGTTTTGGTTTTGAGTGATGATGTCGGCCTGATTAGAGCTGTGATCACGTTTCATGCGTTTTGTATCTCAGTGTAATGCCTTGTCAGGCTCAGGTGCAGCGAGGGCTGATATTAGGCACACACGTTAAGGTGCTGCGAGATGCTTAATTCACTTTATCTCTTCAACTCTTTCTGAGACGTGGCGTGGCAGGTACGGGTTAGGCTCGTTATCGGGGTAATTACAGCCTCTCTCAGGGTTAGCGCTGCTGTAAGGGTTTAGGAGGGGAATTAGAGCCAGGGTTACGGTTCAGCTCCAGGAAATGGGGCTGGATTTGCTCTTTCAAAGGATGCGGTTGAGGAACAGAAGAGCAGCTCATCGCTGTGGTTTGTGGTAGCGTCTGACACGGGATTAGGGGCAGGTGTGTGAGCGTGCATTCAGAATGCACTGCAGCTCTCCAACTTTAATATTGCTCCACTCGGGTAAGGCCGGCGCACACTACCGGTTTCCTTAAAGCTGTGTTTGGTTATTGCAGCACAGCCGGCACCGTTTACCGAAAAAGCGTCTGCTCGGTGTTAAGTGCGTGGGCCGTTATAAAACAGTGTACAAGACAGTAAAACCGTGCACGCACGTCACCGGCGCGTCCCTGTGCGTGAAACGAAACGCCTGCTAAAGGTTGTGGTGAAATACCCGGGGATCCTGGTGCTCTGGGAGAAGCTGAGCCCGGCCAGGTCGGGGGGTCAGCTCACATGCCTGTGTCAGGGAGCCCCGCTGACAGATGTTCCGGCATCTCTCTCACTCCTCCCTTTCCACCTGCCCCTTCCTGGGCCCCTCCAAATCCTTCCCAAAACTCCAGGCCCTCGTAAAAAGGCCCTTTCAGCCTTTTCCTTCGTTTAGAGCGAGGTCCGCCAAGGAGGTTTAAATAGCCTCTTATATTTCTGTCTTCAGGGCAGCTCTTTTTAATGTGCGCTTTTATCACATATTGTATTGCCTGTATCCTATACGAACTGCATTACTTTACAAATATTCTTCCCTAATCGTCTAAGAATAAGAAAAAAAATTATTTTTTTAATTCAGAGGCACAAATCCTGACAAAACGTGCTTTTGCAGCACCACGCCCCCTGGTTTTCTGTACCCCCTGGGCAGAAGCGTTGATCTTAATTTCCCATGTGTTTTTGCATTAGCATATATCTGCGACACTCTACTCTGTAAGCCCCCCATAGTGTGGGACGGTCCCGCGAGCGGCGAACACTGAGCCCAGGCCAACGCGAGAGGGTCCCGTTAGATTAAAAAAGCCCAACCCAGGCCATTGTCCCGTGGTGTCAGCGTGTGTTCTGTTTCAGTCAAAGCCGTCATGCCGGTCACGTTATGGTGCGAAACAGCTTTTCAGCAACTGAAAACAGTACTCTCTAACTTATTTGTTATTTCTGTACATTTGTTAGCTTTTTCAACAAAAAAAATCAAATCAGTACTTTCTCAGGACGTCCAGAAATGTAAAAAAAATAAAAAATGGAAAGAATGGAGTTTGAAGAAAAGATGAAAGAAAGCACCTGGTTGGCCGTCTGGAGAGGGATGTCAGTGACCGTCACAAAGCCCCGTCGAGTGTTTTTAATCTTCTTCAGAACTGTCAGGATTTTCTGGGTTTAAAAAAAAAAAAAACCTCCACCTTTCATTTCATCTGTACATTGGCAGCACCTCTGACAAGTGGTTCATTTTTTTATTGTGTTCGTGTCTGGCAGAATGTTGTCGGGCAAAAACCTTGTCAGCGGAAAGCTTGTCGTAGGATCAGAGGAGACAAAAACAGGTGTCACACAGACAGTTAACTGCAGAGGGGGGTGAGAGAGAGGAGAGAGAAAGAGTAGACTAAAGAGAGAAAAGGTAGACAATTACATTAATGCCCGGTGCTTTTATCTCGTAGATGTGTCATTATCTCGCCGTGCTGAGTGTGCAGTTGTCTGGGAAAGAAGCCCGCAGATGCGCGGCGAGTTTGACGGTTTACAACCCGCGGGGCGGTGCGGGTCGGAGCTGGGGCGGGTTTCGATGTCCGCGCTCACAAACGAAAGCCAGCAGACCTGGGGTGGGGGGGCTACGGACCCTGGGCGCGCCCTGGGCTGCTTGGAACCATATCAAAGAAAACCGATGAAAGAATAACATGGGCGCAAAAATGACTCGATTTTTTGGCAGCGTAGGAGGTTTTTAATTCTCTCAGAAACATGTACATGTGGTGGGAAAAAACCCGCTAATTACTAAAGTCATGAATTTAGTGTTAGTGTTTTGGTAAACTTAAAAACTGAAGCATGTGGATTAGTTTTATGATATAATTGATGATTTAAAAAAAAAATATTTTACCATTTTTGGTCGGATAAAGTGAATGATGGAAACAGGCTAATATGGTTGTAAAGTTTAAAGGCCGTTTTCTGCTTCTTGGTCATTGAATTAAACAGAGATGCGATGCGGAAGAAAGGAAGCCGCGTGTGTTTAAACTCTGTGCTGCCCTTCTGTATCGCCCCTGCCCAGCTCTGGACAAGCTCAGCACGCAGCACCTGTACCACCCCACGCAGGTGGAGATCGTCCAGTCCAACGTGGTGTTCGACATTAGCAGCTTGATGCTCTACGGCACGCAGGCGGTGCCGGTGCGCCTGAAGATCCTGCTGGACCGCCTCTTCAGCGTGCTGAAGCAGGAGGAGGTGCTGCACATCCTGCACGGCCTGGGCTGGACGCTGCGCGACTACGTCCGCGGCTACATCCTTCAGGTGAGGCGGAGACGCGCAGACGCTGACACAGACGCAGGCGCGCAGACGCAGACACGCCGACACGCACGCACACACACACAGACACACATACACAGACACACAGACACACACACATACACAGACACACACACATACACACACACATACACAGACACACAGACACACACACATACACAGACACACACACATACACACACACATACACAGACAAACAGACACACACACATACACAGACACACAGACAGACACACACACACACACACTCATACAGCGGGAAACATGTTCTCAACCAGACGGGTCTCTTCGCAGATGTCAGTTCCAATATATTGGATGTTTTTCGGTTTTCAAATAAAGCTTTTAATTTAAGAAAAATGTACTGAAGACCTAGAAAAGACCTTGTATTAAGGACACAGAAGTGAGGCTGGAAACACAGCCTTTTCTGGCCTGAACACTTACACTGACCTGTACATACTGGTACAGTCGGCTGTTTTACACTTTTCCTAGTCTTCCAAATAGCGCCCCCTTTGTGCCCTGTCAGCACTTTGTCCCTTCGTAAAAAAAAAAGGAAGAAATGTCACCCCAGCCAACCAAGAAACCTCGAGAGTATGCCAACCCCCCCCACCCACCCCCGCCCTAATTGGAAGCAGGCACGTTTCTTAATCGAAGATACAGCGGTCTGCTCTTGCAACAAACCAGTATGTTCCTGAATTAATTTGTTAAGAGGAACTTTACATGTGGTTGTGATTTCCCCCGTGTGTCCGAAACCGACACCAGAGCAAGGTAGATGTGTTTTGTTTTGAGGCCATGGCTAAGTGGAGCAATATGCTAACCTAGGAGGGCAGTTTTCAGGGCTCCAGCATGGAACCCGCTTCTGTGGGAAAACCCGCCTTCAGCCATCTTATTTAGGATTATGATAAGACCTGTAAAATCATAAAACCATTCCATTATGAGTACTTTATACATTCAACCGGTAGAAATATTTTAGCTCGGAAAATCTACAGCCAATTTATGGTATTACTCAATCAGCTGTTTCTCATGCTTATCGACTGTCATACATTACACCCTGTGGGCTTCAAAAAAAAATCTTCATTGCTGTACTACAGCACCATCACAACACTCCGCAGAGTCATATTCCAACTGTCTTCAAAGCGTTTTGTCTGGATCAGGACGGTTAGACGTATTGAGGCCAGTAAAATCCCACAATGCCCCATTAGTCTGTAAATCGGTATGAAATGTAATCATATTTGAACCAGCGGCCAACAATTTTATCAGTGTTGCTTTTAACAACAGTCTATTAAATATTACATTTAGTAAAAGACAACATTTATTGGTGTCAGCAGGATACCAGAGAGGAATATTTTTGCCAGTTTCGACCTTATTAAATGGATTTTAAAGGTCTGTGGTGAAAGAACGATTGTGGAAGCGGGTTTTTAAAATTGAAATAATTACAAATATATTCAATATATCTCCTCTTTTTCAGTCTACTAGCAGACCTACTAAGTAGCACTAAGAGCCATGTGTCACTAGGGTGAAGTGACGCATTTGATCACCTGAGCTCTCCTTTCCAGTGTCAGCTGAAACTCCCAAGCCATAGCAGTATGTCTACCTTTTACTGGGTAGGAAGCAGAGCTTCAGGGTGGAGCTTTGTGGATGAAAAAAAAACCACATGCCCCAGAGTGACAAACAAATCCAATCAACGTACATCCCCTAAAATGAGATACGGCTAATCGCGCTAATTAATTCCTCTCGCCTCAAAAGATCTCTCGTTTCCCCCTTTGTTGTCAGCCTCTCTTTGTTTTCCTCTTTCGGCTTGTTTACGGGCCTTTTCGGTTTTTCTTTTTTCTTCACCCTCTTGTGTCGTTACCCGCCCGCGTGTCTGTTAGCATCGGCGGTAAAGCGCTGGGAGGAGCCCTCTGCTTCTCATCTGGGCTTTGACACCTTCTGTCATGGCCTGTGAAGGTCCTGGTAGCTTCCTGGTGCAACGGAATCCTGATCCATCAACTCATACATATTTCATCAAATAAAGAAGTGGCTGGGTAGGAGAAGCCCGCACTTGGCATTCTCCCACAGTAAATGTCCCTGGTGTTAGACAGCTGAACGCCACTGGTGTTAGCCTGCTGAACGTCCCTGGTGTTAGCCTGCTGAACGACACTGGTGTTAGCCTGCTGAACGTCCCTGGTGTTAGACTGCTGAACGTCAATGGTGTTAGACTGCTGAACGTCTCTGGTGTTAGACAGCTGAACGACACTGGTGTTAGCCTGCTGAACGTCCCTGGTGTTAGACAGTTGAACGTCCCTGGTGTTAGACTGCTGAACGTCAATGGTTTTATACTGCTTAACATCCCTGGTGTTAGACTGTTGAACGTCACCGGTGTTAGACTGTTGAACGTCACCGGTGTTAGACTGGTGAACGCCACTGGTGTTAGACTGCTGAACGTCCCTGGTGTTAGACTGCTGAACGTCAATGGTGTTAGACTGCTGAGCGTCCCTGGTGTTAGACTGTTGAACGCCACTGGTGTTAGACTGCTGAACGTCCCTGGTGTTAGACTGCTGAACGTCAATTGTGTTAGACTGCTGAACGTTAATGGTGTTAGACTGCTGAGCGTCCCTGGTGTTAGCCTGCTGAGCATCCCTGGTGTTAGACTGCTGAACGTCAATGGTGTTAGACTGCTGAACGCCACTGGTGTTAGACTGCTGAACGTCCCTGGTGTTAGACTGCTGAACGTCAATGGTGTTACCCTGCTGAACGCCACTGGTGTTAGACTGCTGAACGTCAATGGTGTTACCCTGCTGAACGCCACTGGTGTTAGACTGCTGAACGTCCCTGGTGTTAGACTACTGAACGCCACTGGTGTTACCCTGCTGAGCGTCCCTGGTGTTAGACTGCTGAACGAAATGAACAAAGAGAGGCAGGTGTTTGTTGTTTACCCACGTAACCAACCAGCACAGAAGCCGATGTGACTATGCCCTGTTCCTCCCAGTCACCTCCCTTTCCTCCTTTAGCCCACTCCAGAGTGTTGCTCATCGCACGTCCAGGCTCAGGCGTGGCGTGGTCATTAGAGGTGAGCCCTGACCCGAAGGCACGGTGGCAATGCTGAAGGAACGAGCACCGTTGGCTCGCCCGGTGGGAGAGGAGATGTAAAGAAAGGTGGCTCGAAGGGCTGAATGACGAGCAGTTCTCATTTCCAATCGGGTCTAAGACACCAGCGCAAAATTTAATGGGCTCAGTCTGAGTGGAGAGGTTTACTGGGCTATAGGAAAACAAACACACACGCGGATTCATGTACTCCGCTCCTCATCACGGGCCTGTCAGGACGCTGGTTTGGCAGTGGCTTTGACACGGGCCTCCCTTCCCCGGCTCCCCATCTCGTCTTAATAGCCGCTGTACGGTGCACTTCTATTTCCCCCTCTTCAGACCGGTGACAGACAGTGGTTCGTGCTTGAATAACCAGCAATTTGAATTCTACTGCTTGTGGCATCCGTGACGCGCTTAGCAGTTGGTTACAACTGTTAACTTTGCGTTGGGTTTATGAATAATCAGCTCGGCTCTCCGACCTGTCTCCCAGGTGGAGCGTCTGTCACCGCTAATAACTCAGCATGCAATTGGACCCCCCGCTTGTCACTCACAGTGTGGCGCTCCCGCCGGCCAGGGCTGTTCACTCCATGCATGGCCTTAGCTTAGCCCAGCCGTTTTCCTTTTAAAACTTAATCTGCTTTAATTGGGATAAGGTTTGAAAGCTTTGATAACACCTCACATTACCCTAAACCTTGTGGTCCTGCCTTGGTTTTTGTGTTTTAGCCACAGAAGTGTTCTTTAGATAGCGGCTAAGGCTTAGACTTCAGCCACTAAGAAGTACGTGGGTTTGTTCTGCACCGTTAAACAGATGAGTTCCCTTGGCTGTTTGACACAGACTGAAACAAACTGACTTTCTCCTGTGATGAATTTGAACTGTGGTACCATGTTTTCACCTTAACAGGCTTTTATAGTGCAAAAATAGCAATTTGCCTATATGAGGCAAACCATTATCATCATACCTCTTATAGGCAATAATTCATTGTGAAGACTGTTGGTCTATTTTAAGCACATGCCAGGTTCCATATGCTGTAATTGCAGCATAAATATATTAAATTGAACTTTTAAGGGGATCTTAGTGTCTCCTGTCATTTAACGCATCATCAAAAACAACAGGCAACGCAAGAAAGGTGATATAGCACTTCGTGAGATCGTTTAGCACTGATTTAATTAGAATGTCTTTGTAGCCTTTTACAGCTAAATTTGACACAAAGTTGCTTTTGTCTCTTAAAGTCATTTCCATTAGGAAATTGTACTCAAACCTCTTGGGATGATTCAGTTGTGTGACTTCTGTTCAGTTCCGTTTATGACTCACAAGGTGTGGAAGCTTTGTAAACCGACTGTGTACGGCTGTCAGATGTTTCAGAGAAATAATGACGCTGGCATGTTGTGAGGTCTTTCCCCTGTGGATTGTAGAGCCTAGTATGGTGTGAGGTCTTTCCCCTGTGGAGTGCAGAGCCCAGTATGGTGTGAGGTCTTTCCCCTGTGGAGTGTAGAGCCCAGTATGTTGTGAAGTCTTTCCCCTGTGGAGTGCAGAGCCCAGTATGTTGTGAAGTCTTTCCCCTGTGGAGTGCAGAGCCCAGTATGGTGTGAGGTCTTTCCCCTGTCGAATACAGAGCTCAGTATGGTGTGAGGTCTTCCCCCATTGAGTGCAGAGCCCAGTATGGTGTGAAGTCATCCCCCATTGAGTGCAGAGCCCAGTATAGTGTGAGGTCTTCCCCCATTGAGTACAGAGCCCAGTATGGTGTGAGGTCTTCCCCCATTGAGTGCAGAGCCCAGTATGGTGTGAGGTCTTCCCCTTGTTGTGTGCAGAACCAATAAGAACATAGGAACCCACATAGTCTACATTACAGTCGCCACGAGGTTCTGCGCGAGCCGACTCCTCCATATGCTTACCTAACATGCACCTCTGCACCGACTACAGCGGTGTCTGAGAGTTGAGTTGTACTTAATTATTAAAACATTTATTCCTCTCGCCTGACACGTTTTGATGGAGTAGGAATAACAGCCGAGATGTTTCTGCTCCCCACTTACTTGACCCGTCGGTCCACTCAGGACACAGATGGTGGTTTCGATCGACGAGCCCCCTTTTCCCCTTTTTGTGCGTGATTCAGCTTCGCCATAAGGAGGTCCGTCATTGCACAACCTTCCTCAAGCCCCCTGGGCTGCTCGGCGGAAGATGATTAAGTCAAGCGCCTAGGCTGAACCCCCAGCCGCCGCACATCCCACCTCCCCGCCCAGGACCCCTCTCTAAATAAAATCCAAACCGATGTGTGAAAAATTGAAGAGAGCCCGGCCCATGCCAGAGCACCCCTTTTAGTCGCTTGCCAGCGCCGCCCTCTCCCCTCATATGTTTCCAGCCAGCGCTGTAAGCTGGAACGGGGAGCCGTCGGCAATGGAGACCAGATGCCAGTATTTCTTCCCTGTCACATGGCAGATGGAATTCATATCAGTGGGGCGTGCTGGGAGGAAGAGGCCGCGGCGGGCCCAACATGTGGAACTCGGGCTGAGTGACATTTTCAGTAATGTTCTGTCCTTGTAGAACATTATGCTTCCTTTTTGCTTTTATGAGATGCGGTTTTCCTGACTTAGACGGGGGTTCCAGGGACCCAGATGGGGCCGGCTACCAGCCCCCACCGACCTCCCTCAGGGACAGCCAGGAACCGCCCGGGCAGCCCAGCGAAGCCTCACAATGGGGCCATTCTATTCAAATAACCCCACATCTGTGCACATCTGTGCACAGTGTGCCCAAGTCACCTTAAATTGTGCCAAGGAATTTGTGGCGGCAACACCAGCCGTGGTCCTGTGATCTGAAGAAAAATCACCGTTCTCTGATTTGTTTAATGAAATGATTGCTCCTGGTAAAGGAATGATTTGATTGAGACTGTGCTACGGGCCAGAGGCAGCTATTGGAGCACAGTGTTGTAACAACACTAGAGTTTGCCTCCAATAAACCGTTGCCTTTTTAGTTTTATTTGGGCCCATTTGTGATAATATTTTAACTTATGTCTTATTGTACATCATCTGAGGTCAAAACTTCAGTGGTCTGATTCATGTGACTGTTTGTGTTTGTGACTGGATGAGATCTTTCTCTTTCAAGGCCAAATAAGGCGGTTCTACAGTATTTAAACTGGGGGGACAGTACTGATAAGGAACCAAGGCTTGTTTGCACTAACTGACCTATAAGACTTAGCTCCTGGCCACCTAAATTTGTTGCATTTAATTTAAAAGGTACCCGGTGATGAACTTTGTTTAAGTGAATTTGATTACATAACCTAATTCAGAAAACAGATCAGTGTGGTTTGATTAAAGTTTCTCTTCCATCGCTTTCTTTTAGTTTTCAGAGTAACATTGAATTTAAATTTGGTCATTGGCTCTGCAGTGCTCAGTAAGCTGTGGTCTGGGCTTAGGGTTGATCTTAGACTCTACTGTCCTCTCAGAAGAACAATGATGATCAAACAGCATTTGTTGCAATTGAGGCAAATTTTGATTTGTGACAATGTTCTTCCCTTTTGTTCTGCTTTTCTTCATATTTTGCTTTCTCTCTCCCCATCTCCCTCTCTCTCTCTCTCTCTCTCTCTCTCTCTCTCCCACTCACTCACCCGCGCGAACCCGCGCACACGCACGCGCCCCCGCGGTAAGGAAAAAGCACAAAC
>JAOYSI010004961.1:0-83324 GCA_025775065.1 Hiodon alosoides
CGGGAAAAAGCTGTGTCAGAGTGTTATAATTGAAAAACAACAAACAGACCTTCCCTGAAAATTTCAACCCCAAAGCGGGCCCCCCCCCCCCCCCCATACTTTTAAAAACAGAAAAGTTTTGATCCATTTATTCATAGTATCAATGTTAAAAATGTTTTTTGAAATTAAATTTAATTAATTTGTACCCTGATATCATAAAACCCTTCATTTGCTTTGACACGTTACAAGAAGAAGTAATCGTAATGTTTCGTGTCTGAGCATATATCCGTACAGACGGTAAGTCTTCAAAACCAATACAATTATGTAAACCTTGTTTACATAAATAGCCGTCGGCAATTTTGCATCAAGATAACAATCATAGAGAAAGCACG
Organism: Hiodon alosoides; assembly: GCA_025775065.1. Classification (NCBI taxonomy): domain Eukaryota; kingdom Metazoa; phylum Chordata; class Actinopteri; order Hiodontiformes; family Hiodontidae; genus Hiodon; species Hiodon alosoides. The sequence goes on from JAOYSI010004961.1 coordinate 372, forward strand.
CGCGTTTCAGAAAGTCTGCGAGAGACTTAATTCTCTAAACCACGACATCAAGCATGATGTCTTGTTCAGCCACGTCTTGTCGGTTTTGGTTTGAAATTGTCCTGCCCCTCTCTTTATTCCACGGTGGCAGCAGCTGCCTCTGCCCCTTAAACCTCCTAATTACTGTGGTTATTTCGGAGCTCTTGACTGTTTCATTTGGCTAATGCAATTTCAGCAGATGAACAGAGGCCTGATCCTAGACCGACAAAAACAGATTTGCATTTCCAATGTGTCTCTTATAAATCTCATTGTGCAGTAGCTCCAGTATATCTCTTTTCAGTTCTGCAATTTCAAACTGTTTTGCATAACTGCGGTATAAATTAGATATTCCCGTTCTATGTCATGAATCATTAGGAGTAAGTTCCGCATAAATGCTATAATAAGCATGTTTGGTAAACATACTTGTGTGTGTGTGTGTGTGCGTGGGTGTACGATACATGTACAGGAAATAGAAATTGCAGTCTACAGCTGGTAGACTAAGAAATAAAGCAATAGATTTATTGTACATAAAACAAGGACAATGACACTTAACGGGAAAATTTAAGCAAGCTTTTGAACAATTTTATTGCAGTCATCTAAGCTGAAGAAGAGCTCTTGCTTGAAACTTCCACTATCATACCGCCAACTCCAACCAGCAAAATGTGTCGGTTTTTGGACCACTTTTGCCATATTATGGTTCTCCCGTCAGTGTGAAACAGCTGGAACCGGGGTTCATTGGAGCAGCCAACATTTTTCCACTCCCCAGTATCCAGGTTCTGTACCTCACGGTAACCACAGTTACTTGTTCTTCACTGACAGGAGTGGTACTAGGCTAGAACCTCTGAATTGCACACAGAACGACTCCCTAGGTACCTGCCTACCCACTTTAAATAACATAGTCTGAACAGGTGATGTTGTCACTGACAGCCCAATCTATTTCATGGAATGGAAGGTGTAACTAACAATGTGGCCACTGAGTGTGTACATGTATTAACCTACTACCTGTCACAGTTTGCCTTTACTCTTTGTTTTCAGTCAAAACTTCTAGCTCTTGTCAACCAATTATTCAATTACCATTCCACAGACCCATGTGCACTTGTCTGATCTCCTCCTTTCCCATTGGCCCTGCATCTCCCCACCTGGTTTTGTTTTCCATTTAAACTCTGCACTTCTCCTCAGTCAGGGCGAGTTATTGCTTTGTATTTTGTTTTATTATGTTCTGGGTTTATGGTTTATTTAAAAACTTAGTTCATTAAAATCATGAAGCTGCGCTTGGGTTTATTTTTGCTTTGGTGATTTGCACCACGTGACACTACCCTTATTAAGCAACTCTTTTGCTTGATTGCTTTCGTTTACCCATCATCAGTAAGCTATTAACGTACACTTACCCTTTTTACACTTTCATGTATATATATTTATATATATATACATTTTTTCAGTAATGCAGGACAGGAAGGCTAGCAGCATCACCACATGTAAATTGCTGATTTTCTGACCCAAAACCACAAAATAAATGGTAGTTTCCATACATAGAAAATCCACAATGCTTCATTTTGGCTCTCATATTTTGTTTGTGTGCAAGTACTGCCTTCTGATTATACAGAAAGGACGTGGAGAAGGATGAATTGCATGTCACTTATGAAAGAAGGCATAAATCTCTCACGCCCCCACACATACTTTTCTGAAAAGCAACAATTTCTCTGCATCATTAGTTTAACAAAAAAGACCATCATGAATGGAATATGAAGTAAAATATTTTATCTCACAATTATACAGCAGTTATACAAATAAACACCAGACTCATGGTGATTCACAGCGGCACACCAGCTTAAAACAAAGGATATCCTCTTTTCCACTCTCTTCAATGGCTGCATTGGGCTGGGGTTACGTCCACTTGGATTCACTTTCTTTTTCCAATGTGGTGCTTATTAACACAGTTCCACTTTGAACGCTGGTATGGACACCCGGTTATTTATAATGGGACATTCTGTCAAGTTCGTAAATGCCAATGTAATACAGGCTAAGTAATATAATAACCCATAGGTAGTTTTTCTTGAATAGGAAAACTTTAATATGACTTTAAGCCAATTAATCTGCTTTGGTCCTTTTTGTGGTTAAGTTAAGTGTCATGGATCTAATGAGCACCCGCTAGGGGTAGGAAAAATACTCTGTAAATGTATTTTTTTTACTCCACAGAGCACTTAAGTTATATGTGATTTATTTGTTATGAAAATCACTGCTATGCTTTTCATTGTCTTAGTGCTACTGGGTCGAAGACACTACTACAATGATAAGATGTTCCTGGACACACTCATTTTCAGTCAAAATAATTTGTCATGTGGTCAAGGATAAACTGGCAACCTCTTGGTAACAACTCTGTTGCCTTAACCACAGAATCACCAGCTGCCCCTAAAAATGTCCTAAATTTTCACCATGGACTGGTATTGAACGCAGTTGACGGAACCTTTTTTAATATAATGGCATTCAGCAATGAAACCCCATCACAAACAAATTTAGAATTTTTCATAATTTTTAAAAATTTAATTGTTACATTACAATGAACTTACAGTTTATTCATTGCTGGCTGTATTGCGAAATGTTCATACTGGCTGAAAGGATTTGTCCCACACACAAAAGAATTGGACTTTACCCCTAGACATGAAGATAATGGAGAGAATCGAGTATAATCAGTTCGTAAGCTAAATAAATATGTTTCTTGGTTGTAGAATAAATGCCACGTAAAGTTATTTTAGAAAGTGCGTGCCAAGACTTGTGAATAACTTTGCTTAACAGGGACTGTGTTGGGGGTCTTGATTTCTTTCAGTCCGCTGTTGCATGGCTAACCATTACATTATCACATTAAATGGAGTAAAACCTTTAAGAGTAGGCTACTCCGAGATATACGGGTACCAGTTTGGTGTCTAGTGGTTTTAAACAAAACTGCTCAGACGAATGAATGGACCCTCTGCCTTACGGTTTGATTACTGATAATCAGCCGAATCCACTCAAAACGTTTGAGCAGCAGGAGTTTATAGTTTCGTACTGGACACACACTTACTATAACAAAAACGTAATGACAAATTTAACTATAATTGAAGCATCTCCAATCTCTGTCAATATATATGTAGTTAGGGCTTTTAATGCAGTCAGAATTAATCTAAATGTTTAATAGTGCCCATTTTGCCATGAAAAAGCCGCCTGGGGGGAAACAATAACGTGATCCTTCTTATGTGGATGATATTACCATCTTGTTAAGTATGTTATCTTTACACAATTGAAAGGTGTGATAGGAATACAGACGCAATGACCCAGTTAATCACTTTAAAGCAAATAACTCCTAACAATCCAAGTTTGACCATATAAGTGCGGATGGTTCCAATAAGACGTCTTCTTAAGAAAATTAGATCACAGTTCTACACTGTGGGTGTCCGTGCCAAATCTCACATAATTTGAGACGTGAGAACTGTCTTATACACACACACACACACAAACACACATAGCGAAGAAAAGGTTTACATGTGCAGCATCCTCTTCAGACAGAGACACCTACAGCATAGTTTGTTTTGCGTTAAGAAGGCTTTCATGCTATGGTAGAGCCGCAATAAAATTTCTAACGGGGATGATGGCATTCACGGGTTTGTCCTCCAGCAGAATTCAGCCTTTGTGTAGAATCCGTGTGACTCAACTTGTCCCCTGAAGGGATTTCTTATTAAAACCCATCATTTCTGCTGATACAAACACACGTTCAGGCCTCCAGTCTTCAGTCCTTGAGTATATAAATAGTCCTTTGCTGTTTCAGGACAGTTTGGTTTTCTCATTTTTGTGTTTACTTATCAACCCAATTGTTGTTTGCTTTTCAGAATGCCGTTGAACCGGGAAACATAAATATCTTACAATTTTTAAAATGTTCCTATTATATCTGGATATTTATTGAACACTTCTAATTAAGCCCTTTGCTTTAGGATGAAATAACATCTGGTCAGATTGCTTAAGCAGTACATACCCAAGTTCACAATATACTGTACCCTTTTTTACGCTATCAAAATTCCGGGAGTACACACAAGATTGATTTATGTTCCCAATAATCGATGCAATTTTGCAACTCTTCACCTGTCCAGAGGGTAAATGCTGGACTATATAATTTTGTATGCCTCATTTCCCCAAAGAAGGGCTATGCTGCACAATACACATTGAGTATAATGGTCCTGTGGGAAGCTGGGGATTCAAATTGCTGACACATCAGTGCACTATTGTGACCATTAATCATCTCTTAAGGTATGTCCCTAGAGCCTGCACAAATCTTTTTCTTTTTTTTTTGTTGTTGTTGTTGTTCTAAAGTTTTACAAAGGTTTCTTTTTTCAGAGATTAAGATTTATCTAGGATTTTGTTTGCTAATGAAACTTGCATTTGTTGGATATATGTTATTCAAATATTATGTCACCTCCTTGTAGAATTGCTCAGAGCACATTTGATTTCAGAGTTTTTACACGACAGCATGACTTCACAGTGCTTAAAATTGTTTATCTTGGGCAATTCTACAAGGAGGTGACATAATATCTCACAAGCGTTTTTGCATTTTTATTTATATAAGTTTGAATATAAATGAATGGCTTTGAAATTGGAGAGAGTAGAACTGTCCATGTGAACTTCCACATGTTCCCCTTTTTGTTTTCATATTTATGTCCAAATCTGCATGCAGCAACTTGCTTTTCCACCATGTATTTTCCACGGATTCCTCACCGATCATCCCACCCCCCCTTACATTATCACGGCTTTCAGATTGTTTGTTTTATTTTCCTACCTGCATTTAGATCTTCCCCTCCTGGTCTCATCTTAAGCCCACATCAGGATAATGTGTTTTTACAAGATGAACGCAGTGCAGCAGGATATATATTTTTTATTAGTGCTTCGAATGTTCACACATTTTGCGAACAGTGGCGTCAATGACTTTGTGGGCCTAGCTATAAGAGTAGGAGGTAGCTGATTTTTCTCACACTGTCTGAGGCTTTTGACAGCCCGCTAATTGCACTTAATGGTGTGTTCTTTCTTTACTTATCTTATTTCGTTGACTAATAAAAAAGCCATTCAATACACTTATGCAAAATGCGATTAGCCGGCTGCCAAAGTTTTGATTTGAGTATCAGTTCAGGTGTAGCCTTTTAGCCTTTTCTAATTTCCAGTATGTTTCAGAACCTACCTCATTTGGTCACTTGTCAGCTCAGTCACCACTAGAAGAAAATAAATTTACAGTTTTCACCTATACATCTGTATAAAACCCTTTGGGGCATCTGGTATAGAAAAATATAATTCTATTTCATATTTTATTATATATTTTCTTTAACATTCTATGCCAGAAATATTTACTTCAGTAAAATTGCAAGAACTTAATGGAATTGCAAGAAATAATAAGTCATCATTGCATTTCGTCCACAAAATGAGAACTCTTGTTTTGCTTTTACATGGTCAAAAGGACGGGTTTTTTCAACTGCATAGTTCTAAATGCACACTAGACTCGATCTGTCACAAGGTTTATTTCCTGCACAAAATCATGCATGCTACAAAGCGGCGCCCCTACTTGTCTGGGGCTGTTTGATTTGGCTGAACTTCTCCCTGTTACAGTCCGAATCATCACTGTTCTCATTAATCATGTGCTGGGAGAAGGCTGCAGTGGTGCACACGCTGGGATCAAATGCAGAAGACTCCATGGCAAAAGCGGCATGTGAGGTCAGCCGGAGACGGGGAGAGAGAGGAGAGGGAGAGGGAGAGAGGCAGGCAGTAACAGAGCACACAGAATAACACGCTCAAAAGCAAACAAACGGAAGGCAGGCCTGTGAGGGAAATGCACGTTTTATGTAAAATATTATTAAGTACAACTGCGGGGTGGAAACCTGGCTAAAATTAGCATTACTGATAACTATGAATGTTATCAGTAATACTCATTAAGAATGAGACAATATATTTACAGAAAAATAATATGCAATTGAATTGGATGCAATAGAAAAACATAATATTCACCCAATTTGACATAGGTAAAACAGTCAGACACAATATTTATACACAATAATTCAAAATATTTAATTAGTTGTCCACACTTTAACAAACCATAAAAACATGGTCTATCTGCGTATTAGTTTGAATGTTAGTTTCCAATGCTAAAAACCACAAATGACTTGAGACCACAACAATTCATTACGGCTTATTTCTTGTGCTCTTTTCTTGCCTGATCTGTTTTTAGTAGTTGAGCTGCAATGGTTTATCCAAATTTATACTGTCAGCAAAAAAGTCAAGTAATTTGATGACAAAGAAAATATATTTAGTTGTTTAGGAGGGCATCAAGGAGAATGCAATCGATTCACCATAAAGTTCTAAAAGAAGAATTCTAAAAGTTCACCATTTACTTTTAATAGCCATACAATTGAAGCAGCAAACATTAATCTCAATGAAGGTCTGGAGAACACCGTAGTGGGATAATTTGCAGGGCAGTAATCCAATTTTAAAGCTTGCATTTCTTTAAAAGGCAAAACATTATTCCACCATTCACAGCACTTGTTCTCCAATCCCCTCTGGACCAGTGGTAAAAGGTAACTACTGTTCAAACTCGACCAAACGAAAGTGTGCCGGCTTTACGGACTATGGGAGCAATGTCCACTGGATGGATCAAAGCCAGTATTTTCAGCCCTTTGGATCATAAACAGACAAGTCAATGCCATGAAACCGCACCAGATGTAAGGTCACATGGCTCAGATCTGTGGGACTGGCACACTAGCATTTTGGGTTTTATTACTTATGTCTGGGCTTTTCCACAATAAGTTTTAACATAAACATGACTGCCGATTTCCTGTAACTATTTGTTTTTTCAATGGTAATCACATTGCATTTAAGCATGGTGAAATTGCTAATATACATAAACTTTCATTGAAAAGACTGAGCGTGGGTGTTAATGTGTCCTGATAAAGCCATAGACAGTTAAGGAACCACACCCTGCAAAAAAAACAAATGTTCGTCTAATCCCTTTGGCAGGGCAAATCTCTCACACTGAAAGAGCGTAAATATGAAATCCAGCATGTCTCAACTTCTCTAAATACAAATGGAACAACAATGACAGAAGCGCTGGTTCAATGTTCAAAGGAGTGTTAGCCAACTAGCTACTTTGAAAAATAAATTGTATCCTTCTGCAATGTGAATATGATACATTTCTGGTTCCTCATGAAAAAAGAAACAAACATATTAAACATGTTGCTTTATATTACAGATTCACTTAAGATTAAGCAGCCGCACATGGCCAGCTAATAGCAATAGAGGAGCCAAGGTCTATAGCCAGTCAATTAGGTCAGTTTTCTGGGGCAACAAAATTCCCTGAGCCTTCATTCATGAAATGATCCAATGCAAATTGTGTGCGAGTATGATTTCAACGCATTGGTAGGTTGCATGTCTTCTATAAATCTGTCTGTACAACATAACAGATACATCTTAATAGTTAAATGTTGACATTCCTGGTATATCTGGGTGGTGTGGACGTTCAGACCCACCCCAGCTCCTGTCCACAGGGGATACATTTCTGGACCTTTTTCATTACAAATTAAGAAGTGTTAGTATAAGCTGTACCAACAATGGCACCTGACTTACTGTGGTAGTTAATTACAGCAACTTACCCAGCATTTTCCTTTTTTCAGTACCTCTTCTGCAAGACCTTCATAAAAGAGACAATTAAGAAAGCAATTTGACAAGTCATGTCATATGCAGAGCTATCTTATGAGGGTGAGCATTGTGGAAATATGCATGTAGATATGCACATTATTACAGAGTTATTGATATTATACAGACATACACAGGAATAGAGACTGAACATCCACATAAATTTAGGCTGTAAATGTAAGTATATGGTAAACATAAATGGAAGTCAAACTCAGCAGGCATTTCCTTCTGCACAGTGTGACAAGTCTTTCAAATCCAAAATAGAAATTATGGCAAAAACACTGCAGGGTCTTTATAGTACTGTTAATATAATTTATATATGGAATAATATTTTTTTTGTAAAAGATTTTCCTGTATTATACCATAGATGAACTCTGAAAGAGGTAATACATTGGGTAAAAGCTTTTAAAAGATATCTAAAATATTATTATTAATTTTGCTGTGTACGAGGCATTTAAGTGTTTTTTTTATATCATCCTGTTGTCTTGCTGGTCCCAACATTTTCCAAATGCCCTGCTAAGGGCTCCGGAGTTGATGATGACACAAAGTGCAGGAAGTGTCCATTAAAGGCAGCTACAGCCCCCTGAGTAGCTCAGTCAGTAGAGGTGCTTGCCTGAGTGCATACTGAGCGCCATGAGGTGGATTTCGTCTGGTTGAATCTAGCTCATGTCATTTGCTGATTGTGACTGGGAGAGCACAGCGGCAGCACGCAATTGGCAGAGTTCCGGGTGGGGTGGGTTAAGTCGGTGGGGTTTCTCTCAGCTCGTCACTAATGAGCATCAACTGCCGGCTTCCTGGGCTCATTCTCAATCTATGGGCAGCAATTTATCTATTGCAGAGGCCATTTCTATGGAGACATTAGTATTTCCCAGAGTGTCTTGTCAGAAAGACAGTCTTTAGTATGACTTCTGTCCTTATTTTGGAAATATTTAATCTCAAACTGAAAGAGCAATATTCTTTTCATTGTAAAATGTTCAAATCGTGCAATTTTATGGAATAATCCGGTATTGTTTGATTAATTATAGAATTTTATCTCCAGTTAACATGGAAAGGTGCTTGATCAATCCCACAGTGCTTAGCAGGGCATTCAAAAAATTCGTAATAGGGCCCAGTAAGACAAGATGGATATTATAAGAACTATAAATATCCCATAGAAAGCATAATTAATAGTAATAATAATAACAATAATAAAAATATATCATACTTTCTTAGGATAACTTTACATTCCAAGGCCCAATGTATGCCATTAAAGCCCGGCAAAAAAACAACAACTTTTAAGTCTGTTTTCAGTGATTCAGCAAATACAATCATATGAGGGTTGATTTGAGCGATTATAGTAAATTTAAAGGAATTTTTAACCTATTCATCAGATTATAACACCCTTGATTATGTCAATATGAGATAACATAATGGAAAATAATAATTCATAAAATAAATTTAATTTGATTATCAATAAAACGTTTTTTTTTTAATGGAAAAAAAAGTATCGAAGTTTTGACTCGGAATCAAAAGCATCGCTGAGGATAAGTTGTTGTTTTTTCTTTTTAAACCAAGAACTCTACCTTTTTCTAGACATATGCAATAAATGTTATAACAACATTACTGCACCTACTGAACAAATCCTCGCGACTTTTTTAAACCACCAAACGTTTCACTTCCCAGTGTTCTCTCTTTGGGTAGTTGTAAATATTAGATAAACGAAAAGGGAAGAATACATTAAGCCTCAAGAAGCTAAATTAAACTTACATTGCACGGTGATGTTCACTGTGTGAAGTTGGTTTCGCTGAATACTTGACTGATCTGTTGTTAGGGATTTACTCAGAACGTTAATGTTGATGAAGTTAGGACAGCTTGATGGATTGATGTAGTGACGTAAGCACGTACCTTGCTGAGAGAATTAATCTCTGCAGGAGAGACTGTCTAATCTCACAAGGGAAATGGGCACGTTTGGAATAAGATGTACCAGTCAGCAACTGCTCGCAAATGTAGTATTATCATTGCGAAGTAGTTTCAAAGACTTGAGAGAAATGCAGCCGCCAAAGTTCAAGATAATTTGCTGCGAAGCTATAAAACACTAGAGCCTTAGGTGCACGGAAGGTATGTGCATTAAATTGTGTATTTGATATGAGGTGAATAACTACGCAATTAAAAGTGTGGCTGTTGCATAAAATTTTAAATGTTAAGCTTTTGATATTCCCAAATGACTATTCGTATTAATATAATATATAAGGTGTGTAGCCCTGGGCTATAACCTTTGTTTTTCACCACGGCCCCGTTTTGTAAACTGATATTTATCAACGTGCCACTGAATGGATAAAATTTGTTTAAATTAAAATAATACGTAATAAATATGGAGGTCATGAATGAACTCAAACTAACCTCGTCGAAGTAGCGGTGGCCATTATCGTCGAATAAAATATAAATAAATAAAGCTAGCCCTGTCCATAACTTAGACTGGACAAGACTAGTCCTTAAACTAAAACCCTAACTTTCTAATGCTAACAACTGAATGTTTGTTGTACTATTTATAACTTTAGCATTTTGTTAAAGAGTTGTGCCTGTAAACTCATGTCTAACGCTATCAGAAGACCTATAAATGTGAAATACGGTGATATCAGTATATTAGCAGTTTATCATAGCTTTCTTTTTAAATCACGGCTGTTTTATAATTTATACTCCGTCCGCCTATCCATAGTCCCTCCCACAACTGTAGTGCAACTAGGCGATTTTTAAATGTATTAAATCCAATATAAACATTAGCACGCGCCGAAAATTATCTTTAGAAAATAGCGAGTGTGTAAAAGGAATGAATGTGCGTGCGTGTGTGTGGGAAGCAATAAAGTACGTCTGTCAAATCTAACACCATTGTACTCTCACAACCCCCCCCCCCCCCCACCTCCCTATAAAATTAACCTGAAAACCGAAAAGGGATGCAAGGTGAGTTTATTACCAGAGTCTCACTTACGTGGAAGCAAGCCCTAAATACTCAACATCCTGCATTTCTTCGCCAACAGTTGTTACAGCTACCGGCACCGTTTTATTTCCAGAATAAAACCATTGAATGAGACAAGACGTGAATGGAACAACTGAACAAAGGTCATATTCTTTTGGTAATATTTCAAAAAATTCAGATTACTCGTCTTTGCTAATCTGTAAAACACGTGAGTGGTTAAATCAGAAAGAACACAATTTTACGGATTCGCCTTCTAACCGAAAAAACTACCGTGATTCTGAGGACCAGTCAGTGTTTCTCACGGCTTGTGTGAAGTTACAAATTCTATTATCAAGAGGCCAGATCAGAGGCGGTCCGGATCCTGACCCTGATTGTATGAATAAGTAAGCAGGATGCTGACGATGACAGGATGCCTATAGGATTCTAGTAAGTTAGCAAAAAGTGCTAGTGCTGGCTCTCTGCCCTGCTTTGCTGCCTGTCATCAGAGACTCGGAGTCCTTAGTGCGTGTTGTTTTAAACATTTACGTCCTGTTGTACTTTCAGAGACCAGTTTTTCTAATGCTGCTCTGGATCCTTTATTTTCCCAACAGGGCTTGCACCCGGGGATTTCGTCTCTTGAAGAAAACAATCCACTGGATTCATAAATAAAAGGGGAGCACAAATGCCGAGACAGAACGGATTGCTACCACATTAGTGATCTAAGTTATAACGCTGGCATCAGTCAAATGATATACACTCTGAGGAAGAGAGGCTTCGCAATGACCCTCTAAATTCCATCTGCCGTTTCTATAGAGACTTTCCGAAGAAAAACATTTCCTCAAAGTGGCAGATGCACTTTTTCATTCATTTCTAACTTCGGCTGGTCGGCATTCATTCGGCATTGACAACTAAAATGCATTGGATCACAATTTTACTTGCTGGATTGACTTTATATGGAAAACTGTTACTGCACAATTGCTTAGATTATGATGATAGTTATGATTATTATGAAGAGGAACGAGCGGAGACAATTGACTACAAAGACCCATGTAAAGCTGGTAAGTATAACCTTCTCAAATTTGACTTTGACTTTGCTTACTTTGTGTGAATCGTATCAAATTGCCTTGCATCGCAATGACGTTCACTTGATTTTGACCGTTTACACACACACACGCTCAAAAACCGCTAACAATGACTATCAACAAAGCTACTCGTTCACGATAAATGTCTGTATGCCAGTGTCAATCTCCGCAGTCTTCCTTAAGAAGTGGTAACTAACCCTTACACCACGTCTAAACTTTTATTATGGTAATTGTTGTTTTCTGAGCATTGGTTTAAAACTTCGGCTCCTGAAAGCAGGAGGGTGGACTGTGTTTAACTTTATTTGTACTTCGGCTTGGAATGTCTTATTCTTTTCTTCTTGAAATAAAAAATAAGAATTAAGTATGCAAATATACCTGCTTTGGAGAGGTATTACTACTAATACATCGCAAAAAGTGTCTCCGATTTTCTCTAACGGACCGATATCAGTCCAGATTCAATCCAGTTCTATTTCCCAAAAGCACAAAACCACGTGCAATTTGCTGTCATATGTCAAGAGATTGCACATGTACAGCGTTTTTCATGCTTGTGAAATTACTATTGCTTCTTTTTTGGCCAATTGCAGACATCACACTTTGGAAGGTGATCAGGCGTTACACACAAGCATGTTGCATTTTTCCAGTTGCGTTAAATTAGCATGCATCTCCTAATTTAAAATGGGGGTCACCATTTCATAGCCGGTGTTGTTCTGTTCTCAAACGATAAATACCAATATTTGTACGTAATTATAAAGCAATGATGTGTCTAAATCATTGCAGCTGTCTTTCAGGTGTGTGTGTGTGTGTGTGTGTGTGTGTGTGTGTGTGTTCTGGATTGAATAAATAATCTGCAGATCCTGAGTGGGCAGTGCAGGCACTTTTGGCCTGGCCTTGTTCCAGTGATTACTCCTGCAACAATTCTGTTGTGTCGGTTGGCAGGCGGAAGGGTCACCAGTTCATTGCCTGTCTCCTTCACACATTGCTGATGGATCAGATATTTTATCTAGTTTATCTAGGAGCCCAATCAAACCCACACACAGAACGTACCAAAAATATCACTGCATCTTCAGGATCACATCAATTATCAACATGAAACAACATGCATGGTTTCAGCCTTTTGTACTGTTGTGGCCCAAGTTGAGAATATTGATTTTATACTTTTTATGAAGATTAAATACATAGATCGAATTATTATATAAATAATGGTATTGTGTTAGATTTTCAGAAATAAAAGAGAGACATATTTTGTGGTGAATGTATTTCAGGTGTTTACAGAGCTGTTTATCTAACTACATTGCTTGAGAACCGTTTAACCGTTAGCATAGAGGTAAATTCATTTAAATTTTCAGACTGATTTAATGTTTTTATATTAGCGTATTAACTGGTTGTGTCAATGTCACCTGCAGATGGCTGTAACACAAAAATGTAGCCCATACTTGAAGATAAATTGCTTGCTGTTATATTACCCTAAACTCTGTCATATAACAATGGCATTTTTAATGTGTAAAACACTGCTCTAATTTCATGCTTAGGCCTGCCTTGGAATTTGAGAGTCTTGACCTCAGTGATTGGCAGCACTTATCCAAATTGTAGCTTGTGAAATATTTATAGTGGTGTAAAGTAACAGATATCGGGTACTTTGCTTAAGAAGAATAGAAGACGACAGCTTAAAGGAGACACCATATAACAGAAATTGGCATCAAGTTAGCTTACTGTCATTACTTGTCCTAAATAGGTATCATATTTAGATCGGAATAATTAATTGCATTGTAATAAAATCCACATTTGCTATACATGGCTGGATGTGTGTTTACTGCTCTATACAGATTTGAGTAAACTGTGGCGGTACACTAGGTAAACCAAAAAATTTGTTTGCAAATGGCATTGTGGTTCAGCAGTTAGCATTGGTACCTCACAGTCCTGGGTATGATTCTTACTTTGGTCTGTTCTCCCAATGCCCAAAGACTTAGGTATTAGATGGATTGGCGAGTGCCAAATTGGCCCTGTGTGTGAGTTCGTGGCTGTCTGTCACCTGCCCTGTGATTGAATGGCATTCCATCCTGGGTTTACCCTGTCTCGCACCTTGTGTCTGCCAGGTTAAGCCCCATGACCCTGAATTGTGTAAGTGGTTATGGAAAATCAATGCAAGAAAATAGTAAGTTAATATTACACACAAAAGATTTATACAAACCTTAAATGATGAGGTATCTAGCGACATGGTTAGCTTTGGTTAACTTGCTATTATTATACCTGAATTCACATATTAAATGCAAAAGATAATACATCACCACGTGTATTTTTGTAACTACCATGTCCAACGATAAATATCGATTAGATACACAGTTAACCTCTAATCTGGCAGAGTTGAAAGTTTTTAAATGTTCTACTATGCAGTAAATACATATTTGAACTTTATATAGGATTTATTTGAATGTTATTACCTTTGTAAACACACATTTAACATTTATATCCTGCCATGAGAGCTTTCAAGGTCACACTATGTTGTGATCCTCTTTCAGACCAGTGATGCCACGTGTCACCACTGCTTCTGGCTGCTGTGCATTTCATAACCAGTCATTTGGCTGAAGATTGCTTTTGAGCACTACCATTCTCTGTGGATTTAATTACATAATTACTTAATTACCTGCTTTTAACCAACTTCATTTTATCACCCAACATCATTTCCCCATTGATTTATTTCTGTTTAGATTTTTCTGGTGAAAAAGTACAATGATCTGCTGGAACTTTGAAATTTCCAAATTATTACCTGTGTACTTGGTTACTTTAACTCATTGTTCAATGCGCGCCCGGTGGCAGACGTTCAGGCTAGGACCAACATTACTGTACCTGGACGCAAGTGATTTGAATGATCACGAGTACGTAGTACACCATACGCTGAAAAGTTTATGCTAATTAAGCCTACTAAACATCAATAACCTAGAGATACAGTGCTACCAGTTAGGTTGTCTCTGGTTTTATCAGTTTCTGACTGAAATAATAAAAAACAAACCCTGAATCTTTGAAATTCCATTTTATGTAGTGCCTTATGCCTGCCCTGTGGCGAATAGCAGTCATAATTACAAAGTGTCCTCTCAATGTTGTGACAATTTTTAGGATATTTACACTATATTCTGTACATTCAAAATCAGCTTGGTTTCAAAAAATAACTCCTTTGGGACTGGGTTGTAACATTCCAGACAACTGAATTTGTTATGAAACAAAATCTCAGATTGCGTCAGCCCTTTACTGCTAAACGCCCATCTCATTTTGCCAGACAACAAACATTGTTTAGGTGCTAAGAAGTGGACTAAAATGTTATTAATTAAAATGTATCCTCATTAGCAACAACGCGTATTTCAACGTTTAGTTTCCTCAGGTCCCTGGTCTTATTTTTCTTAAATTTTCATCAAAGTTTGCCCTACGGCAAGATAAGCGAGAATGAAAGAAGGGCTTAAGCTTTTAATGGGTTTCTGAACATGGTTTTATCTCTCTGGCCTGTTCATGCTCACACTGAACTCGCAGAACTCCTGGTGCAAATCCACATCAACACCTTCCAAACATTTAGTGAAATTGTGAAATGACTTGGATGGAGTCTTATTGCTTGCCAGTCTAATTGCCACATAATTGACAAATCGATTGGAGCTTTTTTAAGCGTTTCAGAGTCCTAATTTAAATGATCAAAATTTCACCTCTAGGCTGTGTCAGCAGACTCTCTTGTATAGCATCAAGAAAAGGCTAATCTGAATTTCAAATGATATGCGACACCTCCGGTTTTGGCTCAGAGTTGTAGATATTATTGATTTATTGACATCAAGCAGAATCTCATTATTATTGTTTTGTTTTTGGAGGATTCTTCCAGAATTTGACCGTTCGGCTGTATCTGAATTACGTTATTATCACAATCACAAAACCAGTTGTTGGCATCTGATCATACATTTTCCACTTGCGTCAACTTAAAACATAAACGTGTCTAAATAGCACATATTGGCACACATGTAGCTTAAGGAACCAGTTGGGCTTGTGACACAAAGGCCGCAGGGTCATATCCCAGATTCAATTGAACCACATAGTTGCCTACCTAAACTTTGCGTCCTACCTTAAATATATTTTACACGTACATGGGATGAATATTTTTTATTTATTTCAATGATGTGAACACTAATTCTAAATTTTAAAATTCATTTTTATCTGATAATCTTAGGCGATATAGAAAAAATAATCTCCATACTATGACAGAAACATTCTAGGCAACAATCTTTTATAGATCAGCACATGACAAATATGAATAGGGGTTTTGACTGGCTTCAGTCTGGGTAATTTGATTGCGTGTTCTCTTTTGTAGATCAAAGAGAGGGTTGCTATGGCACTGAAGTGTTAGCAGAGTTTTGAGGAGAAATTAAATGAAAATCTATCTAATCTATTTATCATTTTTGAAGGGTACATTTGCTACTTGTATCTATTTATAATATAGGACATGGCTCTCCATCATAAATCTTCTCATGGAAACTCTTTGATTTAGAAATGCAGGCACAATATTCTAAGGTTGCGGACTTATTGTATAAAACCATTTATTGGGTAAATCCCTTTTTGTTTATTGTATTTCATCGCCATCTGATTTTAAAAGAGAAGCCAGAGAACTCACACAGAATCAGCCTTTTTTCTCTCAATATACCTGCGCTTATGATCATGCGATCATATTCCTGAATAGAAAGATACACAGTCAAAGAAGAAATGTATTTAGAATTAGTTAAATTTCGTTTTCTTATTTACGTATAAGGTAATTGTATGACACGTAACGCTTCTGGGTGATATTTTGGACTAAGTTCCGTTAGGTGCACCTGACCTTTGACTAACTTAAGAAGTTCCACAGTCAGTTGAGTGAGAAGCTTTTGTGTTCTGAACTAATATATTCTTAAAAGATATTTGGCTTGACGTTGTCTAGGAAACCATGTCACTGCTCATTTCATAGATTAAGGTCATGCAGAGACATATTTTTGGAATGTTAACAATCTTGCATTACAAGCTTACACTTTAACCCAATTCAACCACTTTGCCGTGTCACATGAGCCTGGTAAGGAGCCTGCACCTCATTGGTTTGTCTTGTGTTTTTACTAAATTGTATTCCGCTATATCAAATTGCTAATGATCTTTCTAATTCATTCATTGTTACACATCTAGTGGATGAATACATTAAAGCACTGTAGAACCCACTTCGGTGGGATTAATGTTCTCCATCTCAGCCTCCCGTAGCATAAATGGCGAGAGGACCCTTCTGAATCAGCGTCCAGGCTTCTCTAGACCCTGTTGTCCATATGGAACCGAGTCAACCTGGCACCCTTTTGTTCTCACAGAGGGATTACTGAAACCCGGGAGGATTAGACGCCGCCCCATCCTCCCTCTCACCGTTGCTCAGTGGATTGCGGTGGAGCCGTTTCAGCTGCTGTTTAAATTAGAACAGAGCTTTTATGTTGGCAAATCCCGCTGTCTAAACAACCTGGAGCAGCGTTGTGTGCGTGTGTGTCCGTCGACCTGTTTGTGATTCCTCTTCTGATGTTCGGATGTACTAAAGTCTTTTTATTAATATGGTCTTAACACAAAAGAGGTGGTGTCATTAGTTCTGATTTACAACATAAGGGTACAACAAACAAGAAGTTGTATAGTTTTTAATGTGAGACATCACCCACCCTGTGGACACTCACCTTCCCTTACTAACAGCTTTGGAATTGTCCCAAAACTGTAGACTGAAGAACAAAAATCTGTTGGATGAAAGTTCTCACTTGCATGAAAACCCCTCAGCAGAATATGTGAGTCTTTATTTGCTCAGGCCATAAAGAAATAGCCCGAGAGCACCAATGAGAAAAACACACTGAAGTTGCCTTCTGACTACGAAGTCAGTTCTACGCAATTGTGCGTGCAAGTCCAACAATACAACCAAACAGCCACTGTGGTTTTTTAGTTGCTACATTGTTCCTTAACTGAAGTGATTAAATGTAACTACACTAAAGACTAAGTAAATTATGGGATGTGTGGAGGCAGTCCCATGGTCTTTTCTTGGTCTTGGCCTTTTGGGTCTGTAAATAAATACATTTATCAGGTCTGAGTAATTTAGTGAAATTGTGGAAAGTAATCGCTTAGAGGGGGTGAGGCCTCCATTGCATCTTCTCTGAATTCATGCTTGGGAATGTTAACTTAAGCACGTTGGTCCATGCTTGTCCGATTAGCCCCATTAATGAAACGAGTTCCATAGTCGCTATGCAATAAGGATTATATACACATGACATCACATAATAGTGTTGAATTTGAAAGCAGCCGAGGTCAGGATCCTGCTTTTGCTATTGGTCTTTGGCTCAAACATAATGGTTTCAATTTCCTTGTTTGCATATTTACAAATTACTGCCCAGTATTTGTGTTCAAACCATCCCTGATGTGTGTGGGAAAACATATTGACTGTGCATGTTTGCAGCTCGTTTCAGCTCTGCCAATGCTGTCTATTTTGAGTGTTTGCGAGTGCGATTAGATCCGAATTACCTTATAAAGAGTGCCCCACGGGTACTCAACCAGTGCAAACTGCCCTGAGATTAACTGTTCAGGGACACAGAGTCATTGCGTGGATGTAGCGGTGTTAATGCATCTGGTGAGTGTAGAGCCAGTAAGAAGTCGCAGGGGTAATAAAATTGGACCTGGAGTGTGGGACCGGGCCTCTGGCAGGTCTGTATTAGCTGCGGCTTGATAGGCACGGTGGTTTCTGCTGCTCTAAGCACTCTCGGTGCTTTTTGCCGATAGAATTGCTCCAAGTCCTGAGGTTTGCGAGTCAGGCGTCGGGCTTTGCCTCCGTGAACCAGTAAGTCAATTAGCAACCCGATGCTAAAGAGGGTGGCGAATAGTAGGTAACACAAGTCTCATGAGATCAGTAACGACTCTATTTAAGTGTCTTAAAGACATATAGTGCCTCATGCATTTTTTTCACTAATTTCAGTGAATATGACTCCAGATTATGCATAACTAACAAAGGTGGGTTATTCAATCCTCAGTTATCACGGATGTCAGTCAAAAAATAGCGTCGGATCATTAAATTGTACATCATGCACGAGAGCTCACTAAACAAGTTATTAGTTCATAGACGACTGAAAGACTGAAATGTTGAGTGCGGAGCATTTTTTTTTTTCAGGAAAACTGATAGTGCCTCATTTCTGGTTCTGGTCAACATGCTAAATTATGTATTCATAAAGCCTCGCACACATATACAGTGGGAAGGATACACTGTTTACACAGTGAGGTCATTTTGTTTGATTTCCACAAGGCATAGGTTTACTTTATGAAGTATGTAAGCTGCTTTCTAGGTGTATACGAGGGCCCTTTAGCCTTGCATGTGTGGAGTCTTGGTCTGCACTCAACAGCCAAGAGAAAAACAGACTAGCACACAGACCTTGAGAACACTTGAGCCATTTACCTCAGGAAGCACTTGAAAATAAAAATAACCCGAGGGCAGAATTCAGTCAAGGTGGAGGAGGTGGCCTCAAGAATAAATAGTGTCCTCCTCTGCAAACATGATTTTGTGAGAAAAAGTGGTACGCAGCTTTTTAGTTCACAAGCGTTGCTCCTTGCTGACCAACAGCTGATTACGCTGGAAGTTTCTCAGAGCCCTCAGACTCTGTTGTCCCAGGGAATTTCTCATTATGATAAAGATAGATGGCAATGCACAGGTGTCCGTGGGGTTTTCCATGTGCTGTTGGATTCAAGCTTGGTCAGCTGTTGTTTTTTTTTTTTTTTAGTTCCTTAGATAATCCTTTTGGTTTATCTAAGGAATAAGGCTGTCGACAAACAGCATTTTTTTTTTTTTTTAATCGCTTTTCAAAATAGAATTAAATATTTCCTGTCAATCACCCTAAGTTAAGATTCTAACTTCAACATTGTAATTTTGTATGTGTATTATTGAGTTGATAACGTTGTGATGTCCACATTTGCGCTTTTGCATCACGCTAGGACCCTCCTCTTTATCCACCGGTAGATTTTGGCCCACAGTTAGGGAATTGTAGTTTTATATTGACTTATTGTAAGTAGTATCATGTCACAGAGCGGCAGTTCTGAATCTGCTCCCTGTAACCATTATTTCTGGATCGAAAGTATGCATGCCTGTTTGGCTCTTTGATGTGGAAGTAAAGAGTATTCCAAACATGACCTTGTGGAAATGGTAAAAGTGCCAGGTATTCCTGTTAATGTTATTGTTTGGAAAATAACATAATGTGAATAGTTGGCCGTCTGCTTATCTGATACCATCTCGTCCCCTATTAAAGAGCAGAACGCACATTTCCAACCTTTTGTAATCTAATTTCCCCGCGTGTATACAGTACAGGACCTGGCCAGGCTTTGCAGGGTTTGTGCAAGCACTCACCATTGACTCAGTTATCTCTTCCTGGTAGTCTGCATCCTGCCACTTAGCTGGAAATGTCACACATTCTCGCTCATTCATACTTCCTACAAATAACTGTTTTCATTTTTTAAAAAGTCTACGCAAAGCAAAACAAACACAGAGGGAGCAGGCTTCAGCTTGAATAATCACACTTTTCACATTAGGAAAGGTAGTGTCGATTTCAAATGGATTTCCTTTTAAAAACTAGTTTAAATTTTAAGCATTCTTTCGTAGTTCCAATTTCTGCAAACTCCTGACAATCTTTCAGCAGCTCACAAGGTGTCCCAACTCCACAAATTTAAATACCTGTGGCTTTTTAAAATTCATTTTGTTTTTTTAATTCAATTTACAAAAGTTGTAAATTTTTCATTATGCAGAACTTAACTTATGAATTATTCTAAACCACAAAATGAATGATTCTAAGTTCACAAATCAGTTTAATTAAGTTTCTTAATGAAGAAAATTATATACATGCGTACAGTATATATTGGTCACCAGTATTCTGATTGGTTTAATTTTCAGTACACCAACGCACTTCTATGTATCTACCAGCCAAAGCTATGCATAATACTTATACTAATACTGTTTTTTTAGATGAGAAAATGTTGAACTTTAAAGAGTGCGGTCAGATTTTATCAGGTCAGATATGAAAAAATCTCTCTCTCGCTCTCTCTGAATATATATATATATATATATTCAGCTGAATTAAATCCCCCTGTTTTGCGGCAAAATAATGAATGTCCAATGATCATTGAGATGCAATGATTTGAGAAACACATGCAATGTGTCTGTCGCATTTTTCTTTTCTCCAAGACATAAAACAACATGCATATCAGATGCAATCAGTTTTGTTCATTGCGTAATTTTCAGAACACTCTGAATTGTTGGATCTTTAGTTTTTACTTCTAGTGGTAACGACACAGTTGACTCTGATCATTTATTACAGTCGTATTGGTTTTTTATGCTTGCTGTGGAAAGGGTTTCATTTTTCGGCTACAGTGGGTTGAACTGCGCTGAAAGTAAAACAAACCACCGGCCACACTACAGCCATATTCTATTAAACAGGATTTTCCAGGAGCAAAGTGACTTGACAGGGTACTTCCCAGATGTATTATTTTTTACATTCCTACCTCAGCAGAAAACCCACAAAAGAGAATGTTTGTTTTGGATATGGTGGAAGACCCAAGAATGCAATGCCTAGCACTTCTCTCACGTCCTCTGATAACGCATTTAAATAATTCAGCAATTAGGATTGAATTGAGTTCTAATCGGGATGAGAGACATATGAGGGATTGTTCCTTGATTTGCCAAAGGCTATTAATTAAAAATACAAATTTAGAAGTACTGCTATTCTTTTTATTGTCTACGAACACGTAGGACTTGTACCCGTAACACTTAATAAATACGTTAAAAACGCCGACAGCAAACACTGGTTTAGCTATCCAAAAAGCTGTTGCTGCTATGTGTAGTGCTTGAGCTATATTTCAATTGGATTCAGTATTCTGCAAAATAGATTTCTGTGTTTAGCAGTTGTTATCGACCATTGCTAATACATCCTGCCATGAAATACCTGGCTGTCTATAATGGCGTTCCAAAACTTTGCTATGACATTGGAAATGTATGCCGATTTGTATTTCCAACGCATCCCTCTTTCGTGGCATTTAAAAGAACAAACCTATATATGATTATTAAAGATTGTAAAGCAATTTGATAGGCCACTCTTCATTGATTCACTGCTACCTTTCTTCGTCAGGAAACACGTCTGGTGAATATTTGTGAACTAAAAAAACGTGAACTTTTGGATATAGAAAAGAATGAACAAATCCATGATGATTTGCTCCCAGGCCACGAGCTGTTCACTGTTATTCTTCATTCCGAAGATTGTTTGCCCGCTATTTCATCTAAGACGCAGAATAGTGCCGCATCTCTGGGGTTATGACCTCAGCATGTTTAACCGTATCCACTCCACTAAAATACGACTTCAATTTCTACTGAATGCATTTCAAATTGTCACCTAAATTGTACATTTAACCTACAAAATTACCTCGCCAGTATACAGCGAGTGTCATCAAAACCATATAACATTGTAGAGAAAGGCAAGGGAAGAACATCACACGTGCTCTAAAGCGCACGCCTTTTGTCTGCATTGTAAGTAGAACCCCCCGATTTGTTTGCGATTGGAGGGCTGTCTGGAAACGCAGCGCTCCTCTGCCATATTGCAACAAGCCTTATCAACTGGAAAGGTTGTTATTTAAGGGTGCTCGTCAGAGCAGCCCTGAATAAAAGCGCATGTTGTAATGGGGAGTGTAAACACGTCAAAACACAAGCCCCAGTGAAACAGCCAGCTGGAGCTGCTCCAGGGAAGGCCGCTGGCTACACCCCTCGCATGTTTGTCAGTCACTGCATAGTTCAGGCGGGTCTCAAACCACGTCATTAACTATTTTAGCATCCGGAAAAAAGCTTAACATTCACGTGTCGGTGATCCCGTGATTGCCTTCAGTTATTTATATTATAATAACTATAAATTGTTTCGTTGGCCGACAGGTTATGTTATGACAAACGGTGTGTTTGAGCCCTGTCACATGTCAAGTATAATTTCTGTTGAGGCCACTAGGCACAGTTTTTAAAATACAGATTATTTGTTTTCGGAAGAATGATTGTACATTGTGCCAAACATATTTCTCCTGTACAACTTGGACTAACCATAGCGTCTCCAGAATGCGAATAAATCCTTGGGAATTTGAAATGGTTGACACGATTGACACTGAAGCATGTATTTACAGCTCTGAGTGGAAGTAAAAGATTATGTTTAAAAACCTTAATTATTGGTTGCTATTCTCCAAAGCAATTTTCGTGGTCAGCTTCCTTTTTTAGAGTCTTTTAACGGTTGTATGTCCAAAAAGTCTGCTGGACTGTTTGATAACTTTCTTTAGACATTAACCATGTTTCAATAGAATTAATTTAACATTCAACTTTTTTTGTGTGGTTACTTTGATTAGGCAAAAATTTGGCCATGTCTTGCTATTTTATGAAGAATCTGTAGTTTGTTTAAGTCATAAAAAAAGATGAGTTTAGATATTACGATGAAATTTGTTGATGATACTTAGTATCACTGCATATAAATTACTTTATATATTTAAAAGAATTTCTATAATTTCAGTGTCAAAGCAGACTCCTTTTTATGTTGAGAAAAAAAACATGTGATGATTGGGAGGGAATATACTCGGCTTGTAGGATCTGTATGATCTCTTTGGTGATTCAAATTAGATGTACTCCGACCAACTATATCCCAATTATAACCCTGAAAAAAGTCTTTGGTTTGTGGTAATCCAATAAACTAAGAGCAAAAGTTTTTGAAGTTGTTTCTCTGGCTGCTATAATCATATACTGAAAGTTGACATACTAGCATCCAGTAGTCCCGATACTAGATCATTGTTCTGCAGTGTATTTAGTTTGGACGACATTAATATAAAACCAATAATATTTGAATTGTTTGAAGTTTTTCAGTGTTTTTCACAAAATATTTTTTTTGATTTTGGTATATACTAACACATACGACCACACAATTTAAATACAATAGCCCACTAGTTGCGTATTTATATAACTTATGCAGAAATAGAAATAAGATTAAATCAGTAGACAGTCTGCGATGTGGTACCCAGCAACGTAAAGATTTTCTTGGCAATAGAAGTCCTAATTCGCTTTCTTTAAAAGTTTATCCTTCACTTTAATGTGGTGGAACACCGTCAGACCCCACTTCACAGCACCACTCGTGATATATAATTCAGTGGATTGGCTCATTGTTAATGAAAAATGTGAAGCCTTTGAACAGAGATAGCCATCTTAGGCAGATTATTGCTGGTTATTGTCATGGCTGGAGGGCTTCTTGAATGAAATTTTTGGGCAAGGATTAATGTGAACATAATGTTATTGTGTAAATGGCTAAATCGTATATACGGAGTGTGGGTTGCCTACTATAGGTCTACTATAGACTATAACTACAAACAATTTGAAGTTTAAAGTTCCTTCTAGGCATTTGCTTAATTTATTTCATGCAAGGAAAAAAAAGAGAAGTTAACCCTCAGAACTACAGCATTGCTTTCTTTGTGAATGGTCTTAGTTCAAAATCAGTCTCATTTCTGCTGCATCAAGCTAGTGAACTGCTGCACCTCTGCAGATTTCATCTCTATTTATATAACAATAGATTTACTGGAATGCCAAAATCAATGCCTTTCCTGACACTGGAGAATGTGTCTTCCATTCAAGAATGCTCCCACCTTCAGCCACAGAGCAGTCATAAGAATGAACTTGCTAACCCTTCTGGTTTAGTTTAGAACATTTTACAAAGAAAAGTATGTCTATTTAAAAAAAAAATGCTTTGCATTAGAGACAGACTCACTACTACTGCCACACTGTTAGCAATTTACAGAGTTCAGCCAAACCCCGTGCAGGCAAGGGACCTATCTTCTTTGTTCTAAATGACATTGTTTAAATTGAGTAAACAGATTAAACAGGAATGTTGTGGTCCTTTGGGATCATTTAAACTAAAAGAATAAAGAGATTATTTATTTAATTATAGGAGTGTCTGACTGGATTACCGGTTGTATTGTTAATTATTTTAAATCAAGATGATTATATCTCTTATCTGTATTGGCGACGAGTTCCTGTGAAGTACTTGTAGTCTTAAAAATTCCCAATGGAATCTCAGTCCCCAATGCTTTACTTACGCTTGATTTGGTGACTAAAGATCTGGATGTTATTTGTGCTTTACTTGCTTGCTCTATAAAATATCAGTCGCTGTAGATTTTACATAGCCAAAAAAATGCATTCATGGGAATTCCTGATTGCCATCTGGTTTTGTGTTGATTTATAATACCATTTGTACTCATATGATTAAAATCATGGTACTTTGGTAATACTTTAAGTGTGTGTGTCATTAGCATCTTCTTCTGCATTCTAGGTGGGTGTGTGTTGAATAGCACTGAATAGCTTAATCCACTGCTCCAGCCTCGTGTCATTTTATTGTTAGTATAATGTTTTTGTGCTTCAGTAAAGTAGTAAGGTAAAGCGTTTAATTTATTTCAGTCTTAAAGAGATTGCATTTGTCTAAAATAAAAATAAAAATTCAAATAATATCTACTGGCTAAGCAGAACTATCACATAAAATTGTGCAATTTTTGCGTGTAGGAAGTGGCATGGATACCGATCTTCCTTCACATACCTTCTAAACTAGAAAGTCACATTGTATCTGGCTTTGGACATAGCATATTATGCTCAAAAATGAATTACCTTGGAGCTGGAAAAAATAGCCACAATGACAAAGCACTGTACTGTACAAATCCAACATTATTTGTGAAGAAAAATGGGAAAAGATTAAAAATGTTATCAATATCCTGGACATTTTGTTCATGTCATGTAAAGTTATCAATGTCCTATACAAATTGTCAATGTCATGTACATGTACTGCAGATCTGACCTGCTCTTGCCATTGACTCTACACTGGGGTTTGAATAAATGGTCCCTGCTCTCGCCTGCTTCTGTTTTAACCTGTCCGCTCATCTGGCTGACCTTCCTCCCTTCACTGGGGTTTGAATGAACTTCAGATCCTATTGTGGTCCCTGCTCTCGCCTGCTTCTGTTTTAACCTGTCCGCTCATCTGGCTGACCTTCCTTCCTGCACTGTCTCTCATCTGCTGCGATCATTGTCTGTTGGTAGCCTACTGCCTCCGTCTTTTCGGAAACTCATCTTTGTATTTTTTGGATCCCCGGTGGAGGAATGTATTGCCCACCTATTGGAACTGTGCAGTGTCTTAACATCTTCCAACAGTGCACTCCCTCACTTTTGTGATATGCTTTGTAATCACAATTCATTTTAACATCCATTCCTTTAACTTACCGCAGTGATGCAGGGAAAAAGGTTTATTTGAATTTATTATCGTAATGTATGTGACCCTACATGTTGACATATTGATTTAAATTGAGTTTCCAGATTTAGTACATTTAGAACTTTTCTAGATTCTAGATTTAGAATACCCGTACATCACCCTGGAAGACTGCTCCATAACGTATTATTAATTAATAAGGAGCGTCGTTATGCAGAGCTAAAATGAATGGCCTTTTTTTTTCAGTTGTCTTTTGGGGAGACATTGCCTTAGATGAAGAAGACTTGAAAATGTTTCAAATCGATCGAACGATAGACCTCACACAAAATTTAAACGAGAGACAAGGACACACATCAGGTAAGTTTCTGAATTCTGATTAAAATAGTTTTGATGCTAATGGTGCTTAGAAAGTTGCTCAAAAACTACTCAATTCTGAAGATCAGTGCATTGTTTTGCCTGTGCTGTTACAAACTGGAAATTAGATATTATTGTTACTAAGAGTCCCGTTCAAATTAGGAGCATTTTACGATACAATAATAGTGATGATATAGTACTATACTTGTACTGACAGTAATATAGTTATAAGAAAAGAGAACATGATTTTATTCTGAGTAAATTGTTGTATTCAGAGGGTTTTGTGGCAGAAGCAGTGGTACTGGTATCAGTACCATTTATATGTGGTGTTACTATATTTGGAGTCCGGTCCATTTGACTTACTATTGTTTAAGAGGACGATTTGCTTGAAAAAGAAACCTCTGTGAAAGAATATTGCAATGTTTTTGAACGAAGTAAAATTTTACGAAAATAAAATATAGCTTCACCTGATGTAAGCCACAGTTGTCTAAACCTCTCTGGCCAAAGCTAAGGCTTAAGGATTCAAAGCTCCATAACATTCATTTCATTTTTACCAATGTATTTAAGCATGCATTCAATTTTGTTACTCAGGGAACATTGAGTTTAGTGGTCAATAAAGTTATCTAAAATACTTTAGATACATAAGGGAAACACCAATTATTAGACTAGAGTCTTGCTTATTCTTCCTCTTATTAGTGCTATTCTGGTTATGTCCATTTTTAAATAATACATCCAAATGTAAATTGTCATCTAATCAAGAAATTAGATCACTTATTGATTATTATAGACTCCCATTATAGATTTGTATGGGAGTAAGCCAAGTCAATGGGAAATGAGACAGATAACCAAAAGTTAACAATGTGTAAGGTCGCTGCTGGAAAAGAAAGGTAGCTTTATGTATATTTTAAGTTAATTTTGACACGAAAGTCATTGGCTTTTTGTATATAATACAGAGCTGTTTTTGCTGACTGTTGGTTTTGTGGCGAATATCTATGAATGTGCCTACCACCCATTTAAATACCTTCACATTTGTATATAACCTATAAATTCACTATGGAGAACTTGGTAGAGTCAGCTCCCTCAGAAAGTATGAATGAGAAAAATTTGATTTTTATGAAATTCATTTATTTTCCCATCCCCGCGTATACACTGAGCGCAGCCACTTTCTTAAATCCTGCCATGGAGTTTTGTTTGCCCCTATTCTACTGTTGGCTTTAACATTCCATTCCTTCAGAAGAAGCATGGAAAAAAAACCCCACCCTGGCTGGAATCCAATGAGCCGTGCTAGACATCAATAAAGAGGAAATGCAATATTTCACACCTCAGTTACTGGCTGACTCAGCTGACCTGGGCAGAGCTCCAGCTGTCAATAAAGGGGCATCCTTTCTCTCCACCTTTCAGAATGCATTACATTTCTCCAGGAACCAGGAGTTGGGGACCAAGGATAAGAGAAAGTGCGATGAGGCTAGACTCATTTCATTGGGGAACTGTATTAAAAGTTAAGAATAGTTATTTCTGTAGCTGTTTCTGTAAAGTTCATAAATACAGATTACTTGGTAACTTCTCCAAACATAGACCAGCGTCCATTTATGATTTTTTTTTCTCTCCAACGTTCTAATTGTTTTACGTACAAAAGTTATGTTAATGACTATTTTTTTTAATAGCATATAATATTAATGGGTGTAAGTCATGTGCCTTTCTGTCTTTCCAGGTGGTTTAGGTGAACATGACGTAGCGAAGAAGAAAGGGTCCCTGTATTTGCTATTAGACAGGATACGGAGGTTTGGGTTTGGTGCGTACTTTTTTTTTAGTTCCTTATTTATTGCAAGGCAATTCATGAGAAATTAGGACAAAAGAAGCTGTGCACGTTATGACCTTCCACACTAGATTTTATCATTCATTTTCGCTGTCCTCTGAAGGACAAAATTCAACCTGCATCAGTTATATTAATGATAGTTATCAATCTCTGAAAGATCTGTTTTGATTTCCATTTTAATCAATACATTGGCTTCATACAATTAGAAGCAATAGCCCATGTCCTGATAATCCTGTGTAATAAAAATTACATGCTAACCGTAGAGTCACAACAAAATGCATTTACTGTGAAAAACTATGTACTAATAAAAATGACTTCTTTAAAGGTTCAAGTTTAAAATCAAAGTAATTGGCAGGATTTTTTCTCTATGCTGTCCAACATTAAACTGATTTATCATTTCAAAAGAGAATAAAGGGATGACTCAATTGTCTTGTAGACAACGAGCAAAAAAATTTGACCAGAGAATCATTGAGTCTGAAACCATCAGGGAAGATTTTGAAAAGTCGTGTTCCCCGGGCTGCCACTTCAAGAGCGGAGAGGATATGGCCCGGAGGAGTCATTCCCTACGTTATCGGAGGGAATTTCACTGGTGAGCTACTCTGCTTTTGTTTTCAAAGAGAATGAATTAAAGGGACGACAATGCCGTCAGATTTAATATTCGGATTGTCCCCTCTCAAACCACACTCTCATGACTATATATAAAAAAATTACTATGTTATGTTTACCATGTTATAAAAGTATTATTTTACTGTGTATTGTTTTAGCTGTTTTAGCTCCGCTGGTTGCTTAAAAATAAATAAATAAATAAAACATAACCAGCAAGGATCCCGAAACACCAGGACTATAATCTTGGCCTCGGGCCTGCTGGGATATTGGCAGTTTTAGGGGGTGAAGAAGCAGTTCACTCTGAGGACAAAGTGCAGCCTAGGAGAGATATTACACTTGTATTCAGAGCTGGATTAAAGGCTCACCCGTAATCCATGGTCTTACTCTCCTTTACCCGGCCATTGTTGAGGAATGCCATTTATACAATGTGTGCGCGCTATGTTTGTGGTGACATTCGTAGAAAGCATCACTTTTCTGCATTAATAAACCTCGGTTAAATCAAGGGCACGTTTCATTTTTGGATATTTTATTGCGACCCAATCACAAAATATATGTGCCCATCCTCGGCTAATCGGGACTCTTTTGTGGCGATGCATATAAAATACACTGAAGTATTAGGTGTGCCTATTGTAAAGAATCAAGGAATGTAGATAATATGGTAGAGGGGTTAGCTTGCTCATAATATTTTTTATCTTATTGTAATCACCGTGGCAGTGCTGATATGATATGAAAATAGTCTATATATAAATGTGGTTTTCAAACAACATTGAGGCTCATACTTGAAAATGTATATATTAAATCTGCATTTTTTAGGTTTCACTGTTGGTTAGCGTTAACAAGGTTATAGGCCTCTTAAAACCTTGGCTGTAAGTACAGCATGCAATATCTGTAATATGAAATGCTATGGAAATTTTTTTAAAGAATGATCTATTCACAACCATGATCGTATCATATTCACACACACATAGCTTATATGGTCCAGCTTTTGAATTTGTAAATATGTGCCCTAATTCCTTCAGGCAGCCAGCGAGCCATGTTCAAACAAGCCATGAGACACTGGGAGAAACAGACTTGTGTCACGTTCATTGAGAAGACGGATGAGGAGAGCTACATTGTCTTCACGTACAGGCCTTGTGGGTGAGTGCTTCTTTGATAAGAATGGAAAGGAACACTGCCACGCTTGAACTCCGGGAGGAACACTTTGTTGTGGTAAATTCATTAAGCAGGTAGGGTAATCAGGTTTAACTAGAGGCAGGGCTCAGGCAGATTAAAGCCTTGCTTTTTAGGACAGAATACAGTCGGTAATTGAAATCACAACATCTGCAGAGCGATCCACTCTTCACTTCCATGTCTGTGAATATGGGGGCGTGTCTTGACGTAGTATTCCAGTTATGGAAATTTGAGTAAACCAATCGGAATGTATTTGTTGGGGAGGGCTTCATAATATGCATGTCACTGTCCAAAGAAGCTCTGACTAATCCAGACTTAATTGTCATGGGGGTTGTGTTAAGAGCTCTTTATGGATATTGACTGAGGTTAAGTTGGTGTGCTGTGAGAGACACTTCAAGTGGTTTGATGGTTTAAATTCCGTTTATCACCCAAGATATACATGAATTGCAATCAAAGAAAACACATCGGGTTGGATTCACTGAGAATGCTCGCTAACTGTATCATTTATTGTGTGTCAGTACAATAATACAATATTCACTGGAAAGGAAGTAAGGAAGAAATGAGGAAAGACTAACAGACGTTTGCGAATCGAGGCAAGGCTGGCTGATCATTAAACGATGTGTCTGACGGAAAAATAAAATAGTGCTCAGACAGAATTCTTCCGAGCCGGCCAAAGATAAAACTCCTCCTTTGCTTTGTATATTTCCCGTCTCATGCCTAGGGATTGTATGTACCTTTCCTCCTCTCTGAACTGTGGCTCTCAAAACAGCTGAGTATGCTCAGCGTATCGATGGCCGGAATGGAATGATATATTTGTGTAGCAGGTTCAATATTGTCTTTGATCACCTCAAACAATTCAATACGTGATTGACTTCTCATCCTGTAACGGTGCATTTGCACCTCTTTCCTTGTCAGAGGCTTCAATGCGTACTGCCTACTATGTTCGGTTTGCGAATTACAGGCTGCAAATGCCACGCAACCCTCTTGTGAATCTGCGCCATAGACTTTGGGGATTGGCCACATTGTAGGTTTCATCCACTGAATACGATAATGTGATTACTAGTGCTATTGGTGAACACCATAATTTGTATTAGATAGTTATGGTGCTTAATAGTGATACCCCAGTTGTCCATTGTAGATTTTAGCGAACTGCATCTCCATGTAAATTCCAAAGCTTTCAGATGAATAATGTGTAGGAAATTTTTTAGCACAGCAGTAAATTTGCACATATTGAATGACTGTGAAACTTGGACTTACAACCCCCCCAACCCCCCACGTGTGAGCAAAGCAAGCAGACAGTTTTTTTTTTCTTTTTTCATTGCACAGAAGACTTGATAATTACACGGTTACAACAATGAGAGTTGACAAGTTCATTCAACAATGAGTGTATTTTCCTTCCTGCCTCCATACCAGTGGTGCTTGTTGCTTATTGTTTTGTGGAATGGCATCTCAGTGCTTCTGCATTGTGCTGCCAGCTGGTGTGGAGCGCAGCCTCTTCCTGGGGCACCTCCTCCCCACCTCTACAGACAACAACACTCGCGCTCACACTGGAGGTCTAAGTCTGCACAAGGATGACCGTAAGACGGCAGGTTCCTAAGGCTGATCCAATGCCCCTCGCTTGTTCACTGGCCCTCCACCAAGCATCTGTGAATCAACACTCCCGGTTCCTGTGATCTGTAGAGACAATAACTTTATGCTCTTTTTTTACTGGCTAATGTAGCCAATATTGCCGAATTGCTATCAATTAAGGACACTGCAATGCGGCTCTTCTATTGTCCCCCGAACCATTGTCCTTCGAACACCAGCACTATGACAATTGGCAGAGGAGTATGAAACATTCCAAGGGCAAATTGGCAATCGTCTATGAAAGATTGCCTTCAAAGCACATGTTGTAAAACCAGAATATGCATTTCCTTTCAGCAATCTGTAAGTGATCGGAACAAATTAGAAAGAATTTAGAAAATAGGAAGTGCAGATCACATTTATGGAGTGGTGTTTGGATTGTCTTCCCAAGAAGACATTGGGAAATTCACGAAAGCCACATTCATGAGCTTTAGCTAGGAAATAGCAAACATTCAGGTATAGCAGTTTTTGGCATTACATTCCTTCAGTATATATTTAAACTTTGTTAAACTAATTTTTACCCTTATTGCTAGTATTTAATATATTAAGTCGCAAATATCTCAAATATCTTAAACATCAGAAAACTTGCAAGTAAAAATCTACTTGAAAAAGCCCTCATTGTTAAAAAAAAGAAGAGATTTACATATTATGATCCTCAATATAGATATACACCACCTAAACAGGTTTTTGAGGTGACAGAGATAATAAGGACAATTGTGTCTGGAGCACTGCTTTATTACATAGGTGTACATCATTTTGCCTGAAGACTAGGAGCAGAGTAACAAGTAACTAGAGTAACTAGGTTTTTGTACCTCAGTGCTCAGAGAGGTATTTGGCTCCACTGCCTAATATCGACATTGATCAGATATGTTCACCGGTTTGGATTGTTCAAGCTCCAGAAAGCAAAATACCAGATAGAGCCATTATGAATATACAGATTCCACCTGTAAAGTATGCTTGCTCCGCTTGCTCAACTTCAGTCTAGTCTTGGCTTTTTCTCTTTTTGCACTTGCACTTTTTGCATCCTGTTTGTATGCACGGTATAGAAGGTCATGCATATAGATTGTAGTGTACTTTGTAATCGTGAATGGACTATTCAAAATGACAATTGGCAGTCACAGAAGCACCCAGGTATTGCTATGGCATGTTTTTATGATATGTTTACATATCATGTTTTAATATGTTAAAGCCCAGTTGAATCAGTTTCTGGGTGGGATATAGCCTGCAGCATTCCATTATGTTCCACTTTTACTTACAAAGTGCAGGCAGAGTTCACTCTCAGAAAGGGCTTTAAGGTGGTACACAAGTGATCATTTCAAGGGAAGTTTGTTTCATTGTACTTTGGGGAGGGAAAAAAAAAAACTTTTGGAGATATATTCATTGCTTTAATGGTATTATTAAATACACGCTACTCACACATTTACACACCCCATTTTACCTTAGTTTTTCAATATAAGGAACAACTAAGCACATTAGCACATTGTGTTCTGTGGGAGACTCTTGGCAGTCCTGCAGTCCCACAACTCAACCAGTCTTCTCTAAAGAACCTCCAACCTCATGCCTCAACTTTTTTTTCCCTCTTCTAAATGGTGTTTACTGGGCAATTTTGACTTCACTTGGCAGCCTATCAAAAGAACAATTCCTTATTATTTTGTTAAAGACCTTTTTTTTTTTTGCCTTAGGCTCCTTGTTATATCTTGAAATATAAGCAGGTTTTTTTGTTGTAAGGAAACTAGGCCATCCATGTTGTGTAAAGGAAGAGAAATGACCCTCCTCTCTCCTTGTATGGCAGGTGCTGCTCATATGTGGGGCGACGGGGAAACGGGCCCCAGGCCATATCCATCGGCAAGAACTGCGATAAATTTGGGATCGTCGTTCACGAGCTGGGGCACGTGATCGGCTTCTGGCATGAGCACACGCGGCCCGACCGGGACGATCATGTGACCATCATACGAGATAACATTCAGCCAGGTGCGAGGCCACGGAGGGGTTCCCAGGAAATTAGACACCCGTCATTTCCCTTCTGGAACCTTCCTC
Organism: Hiodon alosoides; assembly: GCA_025775065.1. Lineage (NCBI taxonomy): Eukaryota > Metazoa > Chordata > Actinopteri > Hiodontiformes > Hiodontidae > Hiodon > Hiodon alosoides. The sequence continues at coordinate 33,993 of JAOYSI010004961.1, forward strand.
AGAATGTTGGAGGGAGTTCAGTGCAACGGCGAAGGCTTGTCTATTGTAATCAGCAGGAGTATGCAATCTGCAGAATCTCTAAATGTGTCCTTTACAGTGAGAATGCTTGCTGTTGAGAATTCTTGATCCTGCTTGCCAGGTGTGGGAAATACTTTCACTTTACCTTCTGTGTTTCTTCATGCTTGGATCGTGTTTCCGACGGGTGTCGAACATGGCCAAAATTCTTGGAAAAAATGTTATCTGGGCTGGAGGAAATTTACGGTGTTTATTTCATTCCCAAATTATTGGTAATGGAAATGCGATGTTTCTAAAATTTAATACATACCCTTTGGTGCAGCGACACACACAAACACAAGCAGACACAGACATTCACAATCATTTTGCTGAATGATTAATCTGGGTCTGTGTTTGCACATTGCAGGTCAGGAATACAATTTCCTTAAGATGGAACCTGGAGAAGTGAACTCTCTTGGGGAGCCATATGACTTCGACAGCATTATGCACTATGCCAGGAACACCTTCTCAAGGTTGGGGTTTTAGGTTATTTATATCTGAGCTTCAATGTATACTTTTAACTCCACAACTGTCTTTTCTATCATTTTTTGCTCATTGGAAAAAGTACCTTGGCCTTTTTTTTTACTTTGTGCATTTATGAAATTGTACGAAAAGAAAGATTCGAGCACAAAACTCGGCAATTCAGCAAACTCTAGTCAAGATATATTTTAGGTGGTGATTAGCTGTTGATGTTTATCTTGCTATTACCGTCTCATTCAGTTTTGCTTTAAATCGCGAGGCATTGAGCAGCTTTTCCTATATTGTACTGAGCAAAACGGTCCATCTTTGCCAATATGTGCTCAGTGAAGGAACCTTGTTATCAAGCTGCTGATGTGACTACCTTTATGTATTCATAATTGAACATCATTCTGATAGATGCCCCCTGTGATAGACGGGTTGGGCTCAGACGGTGTCACAGCCCTTGCGGATGCCAAACCGGACGAGCCGGCGAAGCGTCCTTTCCTGAGTCCGTGACAGGTCTTGTTGGATTCTCCTTTCCCCAGGGGAATGTTTCTGGACACCATTCTTCCTTCCCGTGACGAAAATGGAATAAGACCTGCGATTGGTCAGCGAACGAGACTGAGTAAAGGAGACATTTCACAGGCAAGGAAGCTGTATAGATGTCCAGGTACTGCCATGCACGTAACAGACCATACCTGTTCCTTTGTGTTTTACACTTTAGCCGCTGAAAAACACCTTGGCGCTGGCTGTGATGGCTGATTTATCCGTGCTGATCCCTTCAGGGCACTGATAGATAAAGTGACTGAAGTAACCTTTGTAGCTTAACTGATGGAAAAGACTGAAGGAAAGGAGGGAAAGGAATATATTACCTGTCAACTCAAGGGGTCTAATCAATGTAGGTTAACAGCATTGCAGAGACGGCTTTAGTGATGCATTCAAATCTATGGCAGTGTTACATGAAATTCTTCTCAGTTCACAAGCTGCTTTAGATGCAAAATGACTGAGTAAGTTACAACAAAAAGTAATACCGTCTAAGGTGTATATTATATTTTAACATATTCAACCTCAGCCATGCATTATTAATGGGGAAAAAAAAACTTAAGAAGACAAAGTGTTTACCTTGGGTTGCTACATTCCCAGTACAATGAATCATATTATCAAGGCCGTATCGTTATTATTGCAAAAGATAGACAGAGTGTGGGTTCTGTAAATCATGTCAAACGGACTGTAATTGGGCGTTGTGTGGTGAGCTCATTCTGAGGGTGGAGAGCGTCTCCATGCCAGGGGTGGTTTGGTAAACCAGATCAGTGATTGGTCCCGAGCAGCATCTCCCAGTTCACACGTTGGGCCCACACGGACACCGTGAGGTTGTATGAAAAATGAGAAAAACACGGGTGTCGTATGAAGATGGGAATTCTCACCCCGCCAACTTCTGGGAAAGCTCGCGTGTTGACAGCTTTGTAATGAAGCCCGTAATGATCTCAGTTTATCAGTTAAAGCTCCTCTCAAAAGTGCTGGGCGGACTGATACTAGTGCCTCGCACATCGGACGACCCTTGGGTGGCCAACTCCCCATCTCCTTGGTATTCACAGTCTACGTGACCTCAGAACAACAGCGCCGTTCATTGTTTTTCACAAAGGGATGGACACAAAATATAAGGTTATGGTGATGGTGAAGGTTCCAATTTGGATTGTTTTTGATACGTGTTTTTGATTGTTTTTGATAAGTCTTTGTCGGTGCCAGGTAGTGGTTAATTCGTGCGTGACGATTGGACTGCTTTTTCACAGTTTGTGCTTGGGCCGTATTGCTGAAACTGTCCTCAACAAAGAAGGATAAGAGTTTCAGTTTGGGAAGTCCATATTTTCTGACAGACCTCCCCTCAAGCAGTTCAGCACCAAAGCGCATGCAGCAACGTGACAGCCTTGCCCCTGCAGCGAACATTACTCAAGCTCACCCCATTGGGAGGGATGTCACATTTACCTCTGATTCCAAGATCGGACATGCAATCAGACTAGCCGCCGTCGCTAATCATGGCTTAGCGGAGGAGAACTGTGAAAATTTAATTCAAAGGAGCTGTCCTTAAATTTTTTTAATTTAACATATACACGTGCACTGTTTCTCAGCAATGAAAAAGGAAGGCTTTTCAAAAATATATCTGTCCTCTGGATATTCAATCCAACCAAAACCGCATTCCATTTCACAATTTTGTTAACCAGTATGGTACAGTTTATATATACCGGTAACTAAATCGTTCTTAAATACACTGGTACTGTAAGAAGTTGCTTCATCCTATAAATGTTATTTTCAGTCTGTTTGCAGAGGTTCTATTATAAATATATATATATATATATACTCACTGGCTTACACCTCAAAAAACAACAAGCACATTTTATCGGTTTTTCCTCCCCATTCCCCTCCGCTGCACTGTGCTAAAGGACATCTGTGCCCTCATTTCTCCCTCCGCTCTGTCCGCCTCTGTGCCCCCTGGACCCTGCGTGGGGTAGCCTGCTCATTCAGGTGCTGTGTTTGTGCCCCGGGGCGCTCCATGTGTCTCTCGCAGTAAGGTCAGCTGGGAGATCCAATCAGTGCTGTCTCTACAGCACGCTCAGAAGAAGCAGGCCACATGGGCTTCACATGCGGCACAGTTCCTTTACTTGGACCACGCCCGTCCTTCTGGCTCCTCCCGGGCTGGCAAACCCTCGTCAGCATCCTGAAACGAGGGAGGGTTTTGTCCCGCTTTGGATTATAAATAACAGAACCTGGGCAACTAAACTTGTTAACCTGCTGTGGTTCTGTTAGCTTACACTCTGAATTTGGTACTGTAATTACCCCCTGCGGTTGTTTAACCTTAAGGCCATTCATATCCTTAAACGCCCAGGAGTATTTGTCAAGGTTCTTGGGTGCTCTGATGTATAAGGTGTCTTTGTATGAATGCATTGATATGAAAATCAGTGATAAACTGTTAATATTGTTGCTTCAAAAAACATCTTTCAATGAGGATGGAAATATTTACTTTTTTTGTTCAATTACATCTTTCTCAAATTTCTAGTGTAGGCTAAATTAACAAATTAAGAAACATAAATATTATATATTAAACTGGAATAAGGAATTCAAGTTTTCATCTATACCTTTTACTATTGGAAGTAATTTATACCAATCTACTACCAATTTACATCTATAGGAAGGGAGCTTATCTTTATATTCAAGGCTAAATGAGCAATCAGTGATTGAGCTGTATAAATAATTTCATTAAGCAATTTCATTGTCACATTGATTGAATCATTATGCTTGTAGTAAGTCGTTATACAGAGTAGTTAATTCTTAAGGACACAGGATTATGCCCTTTGGCAAGAACAATGAACACTGAATTACTTTTGAGGGAGATTATAATTTTTTGTAATGTTTCATAAAATGTAAATCAGAAGGGAGCCAAGCCTAGAGATTATTACAAACAGTTTTTGATAGATTAGGGATCACAATTTATTTTTTTTTTTTACTGTGTTAGTGTGTATTTTTCTGATTCATTACTTGCTTTGTCTAGAAAAATAACTTCTACTTAAAAGAAAATTCACGGTTTGTGTCAGCTATGATTTCCATGTTGATAATCGATGTAATTTGCATTTAATACCTTGGGTCAGCTAAACGATGTGTATTTAGAGACCATTCCTCAAGAAGGTAAACTTATGTTGAATGCTGGGTTTAATGAATTAGGTAATAAGTAATACATACCTTACAAGATTTTATGTTTGGTTATGTATATGATTTCAGTGGTTTAAAGTGTGAGATACATTGTACGCAATAACAATTCTCAAGTTAAGAAATAAAGAGTTTAATGATAATGGGTATACCTTCCCTGCTTTTAAATCCCCTTATTAATCAGTCCTGCAGTAAAAGGACAATACTATAGAGGTGCCTTCATCGTATAGGATGCCCGATCTCGTCCGTCTGTGCTCCTAGTGAAGCCGCACACTTTCTCGAGCATCTGCAGTGCATCAGCTGACCACTTGGCGCGTGCCGATTGGCCAACAGTTGGAAGGAAGCAGAGCTGCAATTTTGTTGGGCGGTACCTACCGCTCCGTTGCCAGTTGGCTTGACCTGTCGATCGAGGGGGGGGGATTAGTGGCAGGCCCACCAAAGCTGACGTTCTCGGGGGGGAACAGAGCCCCACTTAGCGTGTGGCATGGGGTCAAAACGTTAATCAATCTCCCAGAACCCCATTGGGCTAAAGAGTGAGAAAGAAGGCACTATGTAAGTTCCTGGCGGCGTGCGTCCCGGATGCATTGTAATGAAATACGTGGTGAAATGCACTGTGTTTTTCATTAGGAAAACAAAATAATCTTTTTCTAATAGTTTCTAAAAGATAAACACTGTATCATTATTGTGATCATTGTGGCTGCTTTTCAGTAGTAATGAGTATTGCTATCTGAAAGACATGTCTCAATATGTAAATGTTTATTTTGCAGCATGTGGAGAGACATTGCAAGAGTCAACTGCTAATTTTTCCTCTCCTGGATACCCCAATGGTTACCCATCTTACACACACTGTGTGTGGAGAATATCTGTGACACCTGGAGAAAAGGTAATTATTTTATTAGGTCAATCAATTAGTTAAAAAGTAATAAATACCTTAACCCTTGTGTGTTGGGTTATGTATAGGGTTTTAGAGGTTAAAATGTGAGATACATTGTACACAAAGGTTTAAATGTGCAATAACAATCGTTTATAAAAAAATCAAAATCGGTAAAGTAAAGAAATAAACATAAGAAGGAAACACTTTCCTGTCTCTTGAGAGGGTATTGAGAAATGCCTGTTTCACAATAATGATAACTACTTGTATTATATAAAATAAATATATATATAAATAACGAGAAAATCAAGTGTGGCACCTTTGTTTCGATAAATACCCCACAGAAAGTTATTGCTAAACCTGAAATCCACTCTGATTCAACCTCGTCCTCTGCATGTAATATCTCAAAGTTGTTGTGAAACTCGGGTCAGCACCCTTAGCTTTGGCTTAGGCCCGTGCCACGTGTTTGAGGAGCTAAAAACTGCACATTCTCAGCGACCCTCCGCTTTCTGGGCCCAGGCGGAACCAACGCTCTGTTTGCATTCCGTCTTCTGTGGCATTGCAGAATGTGCCTGCGTAGCCAATAATCTGCGAATGTTGCTGACGCACATCCATTGATTGTCCTCCCCGGGGAGGGTGGACCACGCTGTCCCCTTGAACCGTGCGCTGTCTCGTCTGTTTGGCTCCAGAAATCTGCAGCGCTGCAGAATGCTATTTTTACAGCAACTCCTCGTATTCAATAACCCAAGCCATCGTTCTCCCCCTCAGCGTGGCACCAGCAATTAGCATTTCTCTTGGTGCAGCATTTTCCAGCCGGGCCGTTAGGATGACCTTTGACACGCCCGTGTATTGCGGCGCAGAGAACGCAGCTACGATGCTGTAACGGCGGGCACGCTCCATAGTTTGGTCGCATTTTAGGCGTATCCCAACACATCCTCAGAGCACATGCATACGTGTTTAGGGATTCCCCACTGACTATCAGTGATATTCGTAGTGATGTCCTCAGAACAGTGTCACTAGAAATATACGCGAATAAGAGATCAAAAGTGCAGCATCCGGGATGAGTTCTGGAGATGCACAGTTGTCCGCATTCGGCGTCTAGTTTAAAAACGCTTGCCCCCGCTCTTGGATCATGCCTGGTTCACACTTAATCCCCACTCCAAAGTGATGCAGTAAACCCCCTGGTTATTTAATATTTCCGGCGCTAAAGCCTAACATTCATGACTGATTTTAGTGACCTACTATAGTTTGCATTAAATAATTAATTTCATAATAATTGCATTCCCAGTAGGCAATTTATTAGTTGGTTTGAATACTTTGAGAAATTCTTGTTTGTAGGCCAACCTCTGTCTTTCCAGTTTTCCCAGTTTTACTCTTTAAATTGTGTGCTGACATACATGAAAATTATTTACTGCATATGTACACGTCCGCAGAAGTGTCTTTGAAAATTTGGCCAAACCACTTTGGGGAGGCATGAATCCTATTTGTAATTTAAGAAGTCTGTGCCAGGAAGGTCTAGGGCATACTGCCGAGATTTCACACAGAAAACCCATTTCTCTTGTTGCATAAGCATATTGCTTAACAGATTAGCAGGCAATAAAATACAGTTGTTCTGCAAGAGCAATATTGTAACAGTTATGGGGGCCAAAGAGACAAATATTACTAAGCGCAAACGTTCAATCAAAATATTTTTTTCATTGCAGTTCTAAAATATCTATTAATTCTAAGAACAAGATAATCCTTCTAGGGAGGGGATTGAGTAACTCTCATTGCCAGCTACCTGAAATAATACTCTAAAAAAAGCATTAGTCCTATCTTTTTCAGTTAATCATTGTATGTTGTCAATTTGTTTTCAATTTGCTTCTTAGATTGTTCTGAACTTCACAACAATGGATCTTTATAAAAGTAGTTTATGCTGGTATGACTACATAGAAGTTCGAGATGGATACTGGAGGAAAGCGCCACTTCTAGGTACATTTTTCCTTTACGCTTGGTGTTTATATCGGCTTAGGTTAAAATAGGTCAAAATATGGCATTTTTATTAAAGTGAAAAGGATTTCTACAATTGCGTGATTTTTTTAAAGTCAGATTGGTTGCGCTGCGTGTGAGCTGACCCGGTTGTAAACTCCGGTGTGCCCATTTGCTTTCCAGGCAGATTTTGTGGAGACAAAGTGCCAGAAATCCTCCTCTCCACGGAGAGCCGCATGTGGATTGAATTCCGCAGCAGCAGTAACTGGGTTGGAAAAGGATTTGCTGCAGTTTACGAAGGTAGCCCAGTCGCCGTGCGACCTGAAGGACATTATATGTATTGACCCCCTGTATTATAATGCATTCCTTGTTCAGTTTAGGGCAGGGCCCAAATCGTTTTTCCTTTTTTGTATCTTTTCCGTCTACTCATAAAAATAGAAAGCTGTTAAATAAGGTTATGTAAAGTACGATTAAAATGTTTTATTTGGTTCCTGTCTATGTTTTGGGGAGACAGTAAAGACCTGATTTGTTCTTGTTTTTCAGTCTCATTAGTCGCCGTGGTGTGACTGGTAGTTTCCCGGCTGTGGGTTTTTTAATTTCCTTTTCTGTCAGACAGACCTACCATCTGGATTTTGGTCCTGTGCGACAGTCACTATTTTAAACCTGTCTCTCCCTTATCAGCCATCTGTGGAGGTGAGATCAACAAAGATGCAGGTCAGATCCAATCTCCGAACTACCCAGACGACTACCGTCCAACGAAGGAGTGCATTTGGAAGATAACCGTTTCAGAGAACTACAATGTGGGATTAAGCTTCCAAGCTTTTGAGGTGATGGCTTTTAATGTATCTCCCTTTCAAAAGCTTGTGAGGATTAAGGAGCATTAGATTATTATCAGTTGATTGCTTTTGAGCCACTTTACTCAGTCCAGAGCTTCTTTTTTTTATTATTATTGTGCCACTGCATGTACACGCACTCACAGGCTGTCGCGCACACACACACACACACACACACACGTACACGCTTATCACACTCACGTAGACGCCGTCACACTCACTCACAAACACGCACGCGGTCTGACTCGCGCACACACGCTGTCACATAGTTTTACGCTGTTGAACGCATACATACACAATGTCACATACACTCACGCAAACTCTTTACTGATTTCATAAGGGGGAGGGGATATTCTTAGTCACACCTATGAATATCCTCACGAACACTCAAAAACAAGTCCTGGGTCAGGATTTCTGGAGCCGCCAAGGGACTGCAATGCACTTGGTGGTCAAAGGCATACCTTGGAATAAAAGGGGAGGGCTTGGCGTTGACTGTGGGCAATAAGTGTGATATATTTTCTCATTTTCCTGAAGGCAAAGTTCAAAGTAGCACAAAGCTATATGAGTGGCATAAGCAATAAATAAGCTAAGTCCAGCTGCTTTGTCTGAGTTACTGCTTGTTTAATTAACTCCAGAAAATCATTACCTTTCTGATTGAAGTGTCAGATAAATTGCAGACATAAATATGTGTAATATACGGCGCTCCACAGGAATGTCTAGGTCAGACCTTGTAAAACAAGATATTGTGTGTCTGAAAACATAACATCATTTTAATGCTAAGGCGACAATTATGTGGTTGTAACTTTATTCAGTTATTTTGAGCAAGAAAGGTGCTGTGTGCTAGTAGGATCTGCTCCTCTGCAGACTTCGGAAGGAAAAAGACGTCTTCCTCTGTGTACAATACAAATAATACAGAGCGGAAGCCCGGGTTCCGGCTCCGAAACTTTGGCCAGTTTTTCTACTCAAGGAACAAAGAGGACAACGTCAACAGTTTCATTCATGCTATCTCAAGGTCTGATAACACCTGAGTAGCATATGTAGCTATTTATGATCCTCATATTCACTTTGCATTTGTCATTTAGCTGACACTTTTATCCAGAGCAATGTATGAAAGCGTCTAAGTTTTAAGGACCAACGTGCAATATAAGATAGCGAGCTGCCATGTCCGATTAAAATACTCCCCATTGCAACGAAAAACGCGAGCATTTACGAGAGCTGTGAAAGAACGTTCCAACATTAAAACTGCAATGTGATTTTGTGTTCAAGGTATTGTTTCATAATGGGAAAAACCTCCATGGCAGAATATATCACATGTATTATTCATGTCAAATGTCATGCTTGTTACTTTCATCTAGGGGTTGGCAATAAGCTGGTGTGAAAATGAACACCGGTATCACAATATGCCATGATGTGAATTTTATCGTGAATATCATCGTACATCACAATTTCTGTGTGAGTACAGTTGGTTCCTTCAGATAGTGACTTTGATCTTTTGGTAATCATTTCTCCTGCCGGAGGTTTTGTCTCTCGTGCGGCAGTTACGCTGCTGTCAACCAGTTAGTAGCTTAGAGTGGCTCAGCTAGCTACCTTTAGAAAACTAAACGTAAGAATCTGTAATTTGTGAAAGACACAAAATGAGCTAAAAGAAAAGCCAGAGCGTGACTGGGGCTACCACTCTTGAGGGTGAGAAATTTTGGCAAGCTTTTGTCGTTGCCTTTAAAGCAAAACGACTCCATCGATAAGTCTTATTTCTGTGTGTTCTGCGGCGACAGATCGAGAGGCACGACAGCTGTGCCTATGACTACCTGGAGGTTCGGGATGGGAACACCGAGAACAGCCCCCTGATTGGGCGTTTCTGCGGATACGATAAGCCGGAGGACATCCGCTCTGCTTCGAACACTTTGTGGATGAAGTTTGTTTCCGATGGTACCGTCAACAAGCCCGGGTTCGCCGCTAACTTTTTTAAAGGTACACTTTCAACTCGAACCAGCTTGTCACTGTGTTGTGCATTTTAGATAAACTAAACAAAAAAAAAGTTCTTTTGTAGGTCGAACTTGCTTCGGTAATGGTATATTAGGGATGATTTTCCCTAAAGAGTACCCTTGGCCTAATCTGTCTCTTTAGGGAAATATAAATTGGAGGAATGGACAAATGAAGGCGCTAAGTCCTAAGGTTTGAGAATGACGTGCGTAATTCACTTCTCGCGACGAGTTATTATGTAAAAGTTAAGATACCAGAGGCGCTAACAGAAGGAACTGATTGCTTTGTGCTTATACAATGTGGAGAAAAGCTTAAGAGATAATACAGGATTGGATCCAGTAATGTAATTTGCATTTTAAAGGACTCCTGCCTTTGGGCGACATTAAAAGACTTACCTGTGTGATAATGAACGTTTGTTTTAACTTTAAATTACTGTAAAGAATAAGACAGGACTGAGATGGATTTAAGAGAGACCGGAGCTCCGCTGTAATGTTACTTTGCCTGTGTAATTGGGAAGTTTTACAGAGTTTTCATGTCGTTTGGCCCTATGTGTTTGCGTGTATTGGTCATATTCTGTATAAAAGAGTAACACTTTTCACTAAACACATCAGTTTGACTAAATCAGGGGTGCCAAAACATTTAGTCCAATTTTTGTGCAATATATCTTCTCACATTGCAGTTGCATCCCAATATCTGTTTGCCCACTGAAGGTGCACATCCCTGAAACAACGATAACTCAGCCTTGCATTTCTGATTGATCAGTAACGTGTTAATATTTTGGACTGAGGCTCACTGCTGAGAATGCACTTTTCCCCTCAAAGCTCAAAACTTTGGGCACCCCCGCTCTAAGCAATCTTGTTTGTATTAGGCTGAGGAAAGCTCTTTGGTACTTATGTCCTCTCCAGAGGAAGACGAATGTGCCAAACCTGACAATGGAGGATGTGAGCAGCGATGTGTGAACACGCTGGGGAGCTTCAAATGTGCCTGCGATCCTGGCTACGAGCTCGCACCGGACAAGAAGAGCTGTGAAGGTACTGTCACGCGTCGCCTGCAGGAAACGCTGCCCCAGACAGATAGATCAGTTCTGATTCAGGATCAGGATGGTACCGCACACCGAGACCTTACACTTCTAGATGATTCCTTCTGCGTTCGGCATAGCTCACAACCCTGGTGGTCAAATCTGAATCCAGCCAAAGCGCTTTGGGAAGAATTAAAGCCTGGAAGAGAAACGAAAGACGAGAGTCACAGGATGTGAGCGCAGAAGTCCAATATCAACAGGAAAGTGTGATTGTTTTTACAGCCCATTTAGGATGAAACAGCCATACTTGATATTGGTCGTCTGATAATGTATTCATTTATTTCATGTGAATGACCAATTATTTTAGTGCCCCCCCCCCCAATACTGCCACCACAAACGGGGAGGGTGAGGAAGTACGAGTGGTCTCTTCTACAATCTGAACAAAAGGTTCATTGGCGATAGGCATGTCTCTTGCTGCGCCCGGGACGTTGAGAGAAACCCTACTGATTTCACCCACCCAAGCTGGCCGTGCACCTCCACAGTGATCACCCGGTCATAATTGGAAAATGAAACCTATGGAATCCAACTCACAGGATTTCACTCTGCACTTGCATTCTGTCAGCTGACTGGATTATTCTAGGCCAGTAGACCAAACCTCAATGTATGCTATTTTGCATTCTTTTTCCTACTAGGAATTTCTAATAACTTGCGATGAATTCTTCCTTGTTAATAGCACAGTGTCTCTCCTTTGGTACTCTCAATGGCACAGTAAACAATGTTAATTGCTTTGTTTTTTCTGATCTTTTTGTTTACTGGCTGCTGTTTGAATCACTCCGATGCCTTGTTTTTCCTGTACAAACAGCAACACACAGGATGCAGACCGTGTTTCTTCCTGAATTCCAGTCTAATGGAGCTTCAAAACGTGCACATGCAACAACACATTGTCTTGTGTGACTCCCACTTCCCAAAACCAAGATTAGAAGGATTACTTTTAAAAGACAAACATAAATAACCTTGACAAACAATCAAAAAAATGGTAGTGTTCAACAAAAAAAAAGAATACAAATAAGTGAGAATGTTTTAATTTCCAGGAAAACGTTAGGATTTGCCTGAACAAGTCCAGCTGTTGCACAGTTGTACAACACACTGTTTGTGCATTTCTTTCAGCTGCCTGTGGAGGCCTCTTGTCAAAGTTGAATGGTACCATCACCACACCTGGCTGGCCAAAGGAATACCCCCCCAACAAGAACTGTGTGTGGCAGGTGGTGGCGCCCACGCAGTACCGGATCTCAATGCAGTTTGAGTTCTTTGAACTGGAGGGCAACGAAGTGAGTAATCCCTCAATATGAGAGCGACATCAAAGGCTGGATAGATGACTGTTGGCTTTGCATCCACAGGACGGCGGTGATGGCCAGCGCAGCGCGGAGGAGGCGGAGAAGTGGCAGGATGATCCTTTAATGTTTGCTTTTCTCTCCTCCCAATCGAGGTGTGCAAATACGACTACGTGGAGGTGCGCAGCGGCCTCTCGTCCGACTCCAAGCTGCACGGGAAATACTGCGGAACTGAGGTGCCCGAGGTCATCACGTCCCAGTACAACAACATGAGGATCGAGTTCAAGTCCGACAACACTGTGTCCAAGAAGGGCTTCAAAGCCCACTTCTTCTCAGGTACGAGGTGTCTTTGATTTTAAGCTGGACGCCTTGTTCACCCGTTCACAGCTTAATGATCCCCTGTGACAAACTCAAGCACGTGTTATTTTATTACTTTGTTCTTTATTCACACAGGTGGGGTTGTGTGTGCGCCAACAATCTGACAATTTATGTTTTTCAAAGTTAAAGATTTTCACAGAAGAACTTAATCTGGCATTGCATTAGGCCACATTATATGTCTACTGTGTATATAGTTATTTAGCAGTTTGCGTTTAGCCATTTGGGATTTGTTAAAAACAATAGTCATTTATGCATTATGATTAAAGGTTTGACATCTAGTTTTAAGAAAAGGAGCGTGTATTTTTCTGACATATTGGAATATTTCAGTTCTGTTGCCCAAACTCATCAATGCTAAAATGTATTTTAAAGTAATTTACTGTAACTTTATTATTCCACTAGTGTTTTTCAAACTTTTCCAAGTTCCAAGTTAATTTAAGTAATTGTGACGAATTACAAAATGTCCATTGTCGATCAGTTTAATGTGATTCTCCGGTTTTATAATTTGTTCCTTACACAGAGAAAAATGGTATCGCTGGTGGTAAAAAAATGGTAGATGTTTTAGTTGCTCATACTTTTTCTGGGTCTTTGGCTTTAAAGTTTAGCTTCATTCTGTACAGAGCAGTATGTGTGCTTTACATCAATGCAGAAACCTTGCTCTGCAGTGTTGCCGTTAACAACACATCGTGCTTTGTAGTAAAGGAGTAAACATATTGAAGATTAATTGACTAAGCAGGTGGATACAGCAGATAACATATGCTCACTTTATAGAAAGTAAATGTATAGTTTCTTTCACGATGAAGAGCAGGTCAAATCTTTTGTATAAGTAGCTTCTGGCCAGTTTTCAATGAAAATATTATATTTTATCATGAGGGTAAACTTTCAATAACAGCTTCCTGTTGTTAATGGAAGCCAAATGTAACCTGCTTTCTCTGCAGAAACATGACTGGGTTTTCTTTGGAGGAGATCAATTGTATTTATGGGCTTTTATGTTTTTTTTTGTGTTCTTTTTTTTTTAGGGTGGGTGTGTGATTGGAAGTGGAGACTGTGGGACTGAGGGAGAGAGGGGGAGAGGGAGAGTGAGGGAGAGAGAGAGAGAGAGAGAGAGAGAGAGAGATAAGAAACACAGCATAGTTGAGTGCCACCTGTTTAACCATACAGTGGCCGTCGTGCTGAGAGGATTGAGCGGAGCTAGGGTATAACCAGTTCTCAGGCCCTTTTCGGGATCTGTGATGGGCCGTCCGGTATCAGATGCCCCCCATATGCGCTGGATCATTAACATCATAGAACGCGAACAGGCCACATATTATCGACACATATATAATTAGATCGAACATGGTCAGTTTCTTTGTTGGAACAGGAGAATTCCTAAGATTAAATATTATCCCGCACGTAGCTTATATGAATGCATACCTGATATATCTATATCTATATATATATAGATGTATGATAAGAAGGAGAAAATGTTCCCTGACTTGAGTTACATCAAAGCTTTAAACCTCTCACTAATCAAGGATAGCAAGACTTATTGTTGCGTTCTCATCAGTGAATAAGCAGTTGATTTGATTTGTTGATTTGTTGTAATTGGCTGTGATTTTTCCGGCAAGAGGTTTATGATAACCCTGTATATGTGCAAAGACACACATGCGTATGTTTATCTGATAAGTGAACGGATGCTTTGCCTGTCTGGACCCTCAGTAAGACTCATCACTGGTGTCGTGTTGGCACGTTTTCTTCCGCAGACAAAGATGCGCCCTGCAAACAGAGAATTTTTATTTTTGAATCATGCAAGGACGCGGTGCATGTTTCCCCCGCTGGTCGAGTACGTATTATTGACAGACTGGCGGCCTCTGAGCATATCAGAGGTACGACCGTCTGTCCCCCGATTGGTCCCCCGACCTATCACTCATTACTGGGAATGGATCTTTGCTCACCTGAAGGACAGGAAAGAATCCATTCGGATATGGGAAACCGGTTTCCGTCTATTCGCAACAAATGCGGCTCTCCTCTTGCGGCAATGCATTTGTTGTTTATTAACACAACGGCAGGTCTCTGTCTGATTCTTTGGGAGTGTTGGCAGCTTTCACCTTTTATTACTCAAGGATAGAACACAGTAACCAGCAATTGGTATGGAGTAACTGAATACCAGGATTTAAGTCTATGTAGGTTTTCCTGTGTTTAGTATGTTTTGTTTAATTTTTTTTGTTCCTCAATTTGCTTTTATGTTGTTTATGTTTGTATTTATATAATAGTTACCTGTTAAAATATATTTTCTATCATACTGCAGAAATGTAGCTAGTAGTTGGCGTTAATGAACAAGGTAGAACTCAGCCATATAGGTTTTTATTTCCCAGTGCACGCATTCTATGCCATATGTTCTCAAAGAATGACTCACTCAGAAGCAGATATTTCCAAGTCATATACGGTGTAGGTGTTACTCAAATAATATGGTGACAGAATAAATAGTCATAGAAGATAATGAGGAGTTATGTGGCGATGAAATCCATTGCCAATGAATAGATGGCACAAAATCAATCCAGAAGTCATTAGACAGATCCATGGCCATTTAATCAGAGGATGCCAAGTTAGATGTTTTTTCAATCTTTGGCTCTCATAAGGGAATGATGAAGTGGAGCACGCTTTCTGAAAGGGGAAAGAATGGCTCAGACGTGGCCTATTCAGTCAGAGCCTGGGGTTGTGAGGCTTGATTCATTGGGCGGACTTGAGTACTGGTGAACTGGAACTCTCGCATTGTCAGAAGCTTCCCAGGGATGGTGCATTATTGGCCCAGAGGCAGCCTGGTCAGAAGAGGTCGGCCTCAGCACGCACCAGTAATCCCTGTGTGTGCGTGTCTGTGTGTCTGTGCGTGTGTGTGTGTCTGTGTGTCTGTGCGTGTCTGTGTGTGTATGTGTGTGTGTGTGTGTGTGTGTGTGCGTGTGTGTCTGTATGTGTGTGTGTGTGTGTGTGTGTGTCTGTGCGTGTGTGTGTGTGTGTGTGTGTCTGTGTGTGTGTGTGTGTGTGTGTGTGTCTGTGTCTGTGTGTCTGTGTGTATGTGTGTCTGTATGCGTGTGTGTGTGTGTCTGTATGTGTGTGTGTGTGTGTGTCTCTGTGTGTCAGGGGCATCGTGCGTCAGCACCACATCAAGTCCCCTCACTTGACTCCGAGCTGGTAGATGTAACGAACAGTGGTGTCTTTCAGACACCATGAGCCTGTGTCTGAAAGGTGTTAGCATATGTATATCTATCTATTCTATTAAGCAGTGTACCTTTTATGTATGTGAATGCTTTCATGAGCAAAAAGATGGCTTGAAGCGTCCATGTCATTTTAAATAGCGACAGGTTTGTTTGTGTCTTAATGACTCAGCTGAGCCTGCTGTTGTCCTCTGATGACCGATCATCTGGTCTGTTACACATGCTGTTAATCACCGATCGCCACTGCCACCTCTGTGTGCATTACGCACAGTTTGTCAGCTAACAGCTAACTGCTAACTGCTAACTGCTAACTGCTAACAGCTAACTGCTAACAGCTAACCAGACTGACTCCTGCTTCTGCAGTGTGACTCCTCACCTTCTCGGAGGAGTCCAGTGGCCTTCTCACGTAGCTCTCGCTTTTCTCCACTAACTCTGGGTCCTTCTTACCCCTTAAAGCTTCTCTGGAAGGATTACTCTGAGTTTAAACACTGGCAGTCTACCTTTAACACATCACGTTGTTCTGTTTGGCATTTCACCTGTTCTTTAGTCTGGATTTGGTTTTTTATTCTGTCCTCTGCCTCCTTCTTTGTGGGTACTGATTTATCCAGATGCATCAACTTAACACACAAGTCACAATGTTTTAAAGTTCAAGATAGGAGAAGTTTAAAGCTATTACCTCAAATGTTCACATAGAATTATAGGTATAATGACGTAGCTAATTAGTGTTGCATTTAAGTTTTTTTACCCGGTTACTAACTCTCTAACATACAGGTTACTTAAATGTGTTTATTACATACTGTTTTATGCTGCGACTGGTTTGTAAGTGTGACAAATTCCCGAGGCTAGGCCAACAGAGGGCAGAATGAATGGGTACAAGTATGGCAAAAGGAACAAGCTTTCCCTTTCCTTGTGACTCCCTGCCATAATTTACCCTGTTTTCCGACTTCTCTTCTTCAGCTCCCCTCTCAGAAGTAAGCGATTGATGTTTGCATGTTGTGCATCTCTCGCACTCTCCACAGACAAGGATGAGTGCTCCAAGGACAATGGAGGCTGTCAGCATGACTGCATCAACACTATAGGAAGCTATGTTTGTCAGTGCCGCAATGGATTTGTGCTCCACGAAAACAAACATGACTGCAAAGAAGGTACGTGGAACAGACGCATCTTGGCATTTTAAAACTAAGGCCGAACGACTCCTCGGTCCCCCACTCCGTCAACTGGCATGTAGACCCGTCCTCAGGCCTTTTCAGACCGCCGTCTCCTGTTTCCCGCCCTAGGCCAGTGGATTGGGAATGAAGGAAACGCGGTGGTTGACAAATTACACGAGTGTGGACGCACAGCGGCGCCCCGAAACACACTTGAAAGAGCCGCTTTCTTGGACGCGAGAGGGGAACACACGAGACATTGTTCCAACTCCTCGCTTTCAGTGTAAAGGGAGTCTGATTCCAAACATCTGGGTTTTCCCAAGGCTTCAAAGCCTCTGTCCTGCGCAGGCACTGCTGCGTTGCTTTGTTTTCGTGTCAGGCAGGAGACAAGTCCCAGGATGTGAGCATCTGGGGAGCGAGGTTCATGTCACGCTGCTCCGCTTGTTTGGCTAATGGTCACATTGTTTTAGCTCTTGCTGATGCAGAGCACACATGCTACACAATTGCTACACGAGCAACAAGGTTTAAAAGGCGGCTACTGTGTGCAAAGACTCCTTAACAAGTGTAAGGCTATAACAGAGAGCGCTATATACTTCTGGACAAAATGGACATTAATGAAGTCAGAACAGGGGTAAATGTATTTTTCTTTCTTGTGGCCTTTTGATTAAATCTGTAAAAAAAAAAAACTCAATTGTATTATAAAAATGTCCTCCTTTACTTAAATTTAAATATTTCATAACGTTTCGTTTAATATATAAAATAAATAAATGAATAAAGACAAACTTCTTGTTTATTTTAGGGTACTAAGACAGAACAAGGCTCATTGGCTGACTGCAATGACCTTGACATCAGCAGTCTCCTGATTAACATGCTCACCCTTGAGTGGCAACGCTGCTTGTTATAACTGCTGATTAATCAGATAATTACAAAGTGTTCAGCCTTCACCCTCCTTTCTCAAAACAACTGTTACGTTAACATAGAAGGCATTGTTTGTTTTGAGAACTATCCTGTCTAAAATGAAGATTTCATGGTTTCTCGGAGTGATGTTTTTTAATAAATAAATTAACAAAATAATAATAACTATATACTGTTATGGATAATAATAACTCTTGTGTTTTAATGGTACAAGTAGTATCAATGAATTTGAGAAGGATCAATTATGAAATAGTACAAATAAATACATAATTAAAATAATAATAATTTCTAATGAACTATATTTGTATTTAGTTACTTTAAAATATGAAATATGATTAAAGTATGATTCTGTGCATTTGATCGACCCGTGGTATCTAATCATGAGTATTTACTGTTGTCTGGATGTGGTCATCTTTGGCTAATTTGGCAGGATGCAAAAAGCAAATAAATACAGAGCACACAGTAATCGGCACACAGTAACTGTCTTATTTACCAACTTAAAATGCACACACTTTTACTTTACACTCATAAAATATGATGTTTACACAGCTGCACATATGGAAGTCTATGGGCCGATGCAGAGCGGTCCTGGGGGAGAAGGGCACATTACAAGTGTGGCCTCTTAATCCATATGCGTGGTGTCAACAGGATGGCTCTGTTATCAGTATGTGATTAATATACTGTGCAGGGATTTTCTGTTGTTTTGCAGCTGTCATTTGTTTGCACCCTATTATGTATCAAACCTGCTTTTGGTGAGGTATGGGTACTTGTTTTCAACTCCAAAGTGCTCATTATAAAAGGCATCAAGTGTGCCTCCCTAGAATCACGTTCCCTAACCCACAATTTCAGATTGGCGCTAGACTGCAGCTGCATCTGAACCCTGAACACTGGACTTGTTTTATTCAGTATGAAACATGCTCACAGTCAGTCAGCTGGTAATGGTGTACCCTAAACTTCAGATCATCCATTCAGTCATTCAGAAGTATCAGTGGATAGGCTGGGGTTTAGGCTCTCAGCAAAAGGATTCAGTTGGTATATAACTGAATTGAATGTAAACCCACTGTTATTCATCTTAAACTGTATTTAAGATTAACTGATGCTGATGAATTTCTCATGCACGTTATTTAGTTGTAATTCATCCTCAGCCCCTCATGAGCATTAAAGGAAACCAGCTATAGATTTCCAGTTGGAAATAAGAACCGTGAATTCATGTGGATCTGCTTAAAAATAACATTTTCTGTTTTAGTTCTGCCATACACCAGTTCATACAAATACCAGGATAATTCATTACATTAATTTCTTTCTGTATTACAGAGGGAGGAATAAACTTTTAGGTGGCGTCCATGTATACGTTAAGATTATTTCTTAGCTCGAATACATTGTAAATATTTAAAAAGTTTTAACAGCAAAGGCATTTAAGCGTGGTTCTGAATGGCTATTTTGGCTCTGAATGGCTCTCACTGGCCAGAACGTGACTCTGCTTACAGACTGAATGTCTCTTATTGTCACAGCTGAGTGCGAACACAAGATCCACAGCTCCAGCGGGACCATCAGCAGCCCCAACTGGCCCGACAAGTACCCGAGCCGCAAGGAGTGCACGTGGGACATCACTGCCACCCCGGGACACCGCGTCAAAATAGTGAGTGACTTTGTTACTAATCGTGGACCGCACAGACTGCGTGCTGTGGACATCTGGAAAGGACCCTGGTCTTGTTAAGTGTACAGTTTGCCTCTGGCTGCAAACATCTGCGCCATTATGTCATTTTTGTGTCTGGTTCAGGGGTGGGGGGGGGGGGACAATGTGCTGCTCCATGCCTGTTGTATGGGCCCTGCTTCTGGGAGGCCACAGAAAAGGGGAAAACGAAAACCGTTTTCTCCACTTTATAATACTGTAAAGCCTAACTGTGAGTAAAACTGCTGACAGCATGCCGTATGTTTAGGTGCATATGATAGACCAGGGGTTGTATAATTAAACAGTAGCTTAACACTGACTATTCATATGTATGTGTGTGGACGGATGCATACTCAGCAGTGAACCAAGATGATATATGATGTGAGACTTTTAAAAGGCTTCAGTAACAGTATATTTAAACAAAGCTGACAGGCTAGTCCGTTCACAGCACATGTCCCCAGTCACTGTAATACTGCACAGGTGGTAACAGTGAAGGGGATATCCGCAACGCCATTAAAAACCTTGGTGCAATGTACAATAAACTTTAAAACGGAGAAAAATAAACAGGGAGGTTGATGCAGACTGCTGAAGCCTGTATTTTTACATAACAATTTGATCGTTGCATTGGTACTTTGTTATTAGGGCTGGGAGAGAAATCCAGGCCGCCCGTTCGCCCTTGTCCTAACAACCACAAAGTCATTGCAAGCTTTCCTTGAGGCCCATTTTTTAGATCTTTCTGTAGGGTGAGCAGTATATATAGACTCTTGTTCTTCAAGGACAGCTGTTGATGTCCAATGCAGGCAGATTCAGGCCCTGGCCAGGTTCCTGTAGGGATTAGATAGATTAAGGCAGCTTTGCTGCGCTAGACAGAACATGCACTATTATTTGCACAATGTTGTAGTGTTTTCCATTCATTCATTACTAAATCTCACTCCAGATAATCTATCTTTTAGTCTATACAAATTGGAATGAAATTCCCAGGTTTTTAAGCATGGAAAATAACTTCCTCTGAGAGCCGTAAATGGCCACTAACGATTTCAGCCAGAATTCTCAGTCAAAATGGGTGGGGTACAGTGTGGTGGAGTTTGATAGGTCTGGCGTAACAGCTGTTGGGAATTCATTGGGAGTCAGGAAGATGCAGCGCCGATCGGGCAGGGAAACAACGTTACAATCCACCGGGTTTATTACGAGTGCGTGCACGTGAGCACCCTCACATCTGCCCCCCTTATTTACTGGGCATACACAATCCTTATACAAATACATTTTGTTTGGATCTGTGAAGTAACGTGAGATACGTGAAGGCCTGGGTCCACATGCAAAGCCCGACCATGGGAACCTAAACAAAGCATCTAAGCATCGGTGCCGACACCTCAGCCCAGGGGTGTTTAACCAATCAATGCATCGATTCTGGGACCTTTTGTGAGAATATTACTCCGGCTTTCATAACGTGATCATTTTTTCATCAGACGCTCGGAATTAAGCAGTACTTTTTAAGTGTCTCCCCTCCCTTACCATTTCATGTACTGTTGAGAATGAACTGCTGTTAACGCTTGTTTTTATGTGTCACTATTGTCTCTTGTGTGAGAGTTAGGTAGTGATTATGAAGTGCGTTTGCTAGCTAGCCTGATCGCGGCTGAGTCAGACATACGGAAGCCTGAGACTTCCATGGGCTTAGCGTTCTCTTTAGTCTTGTCTTTGTTGCAGTCTTTTCGTTTTAAACTAAGTGTACTGTTGTAATTATTGATTTTTAGCGTGCGTTTCCAAAAAGTGAATTGCTTTTTTTGCAGTGTGTAGGGCTCTGCCACAGCTATAATGCAGCCAGCTTAATTGAATTAGTCTTTGGTTGTAGGGTATGCTGCGTTATTTCTGCTACCTGCTCCTTGGTGCTTGACAGAATGGTTCTGCACACCAGATCTGGCTGCTAACTGTGCTACACATAAGAGCTGTGCTACACATAAGAGCTGTGCTAAACCTCGGTTACATGATGCAAGCGTGTGCCTAGGTGCTGTCGACAAAGCCTTGTCTGTGTCCGACGCGTCTTCGCTGTTCTTCCCATCTGCGGATGCAACAGTTTGTCAGTGCTCACTGTACCGTAAACCTGAGAATAAAAAAAAAAAAACATAAAACATTTTAAATCTCACTTTTTGGTTGACTCTCTGTGCACTTTCTGAGAAAACCGTTCACAGGTGCATGGTGTGGCCCCAGAGCATACCATTGGCTGATTGTCATGACTGGCATACTCTGCCTTGGTTGAGCACTCCTTTTGTGAGCATTGTCGAAATGTCCAGGAGAGGGCGCTGGTTGAACAAGCTCATCACCAGTCCCTGGCCTCTGCCTCCAGGGAGATGTTCTACGAGTTGAAACACCCGTAGGAGGGATCGCTCCTGATTGTGGTCATTCTCGGTGTGGAAGGAAAGCCCCGGGTAGGGAAATCCCAGGGAATGGAAGGGGTGAGGAGCTCAGCTTCCTCAGTGCAGAGACACTCTTCCTCATCTGCCCCGGCTTCTGCCTGCCAATACACATGGCGTGATCTGTACTACTTAACTTGCTCAGAGCCCTGCGACTGTCCTCACGACAGCTATGGTATATATGGTTTATATTGCGTATTTTAAGGGAACGCTGGGTTATTATCGTCACCGTGGTTCTCTGAAATGGAAGTATTACCCATCAATCTTTGTGGTCACTGTGGTGCAGCCACTGCGGTGGCTCGGAAGAAAAATGAGACAGAACTGTCAAGGGCGCCAGGTTTTATAAAATTGCTGTCACAAACCCACAAACCTTATCCAACATTGAATTCAGACAGCTCTGTTTGATGCACTCGAATACCTAAGAACTGAAATTTCAAAAATAAGTCTACAGATACATTCAAACACATTCAATAATAATATGGCAATCAGTGTGAGCAATAATATAATAAAATATTGGTGGTATATATTGTGTAAAAATATATGAAAAGCATGATCAATATGTGAGTCTAATAATGGCCTCTGCTATACACAACGTTGTATACGCTATAACACAATAAAGGCCCATGCACGATTTGCATCTTGTTAACATCTAAGTCATGCAGAGAATGTCCATGAAATTCCAACTCCAGAAACAGATCAGTCTGTGCCTTTCTCTGCCATGGTGCGGTACAGATTAGCGAGGTAGTGCTGTGTTTGAGGGAAATTAAATTAAACGTCAAGGTGCTCTGAAAGTTGGCCAAAGCAGATGGAAGCGGCAGGGTAAAGCCAGCGCCGGTGGAGATTGTCATGAGTCAGCTGCAGGGAGGACGCTCAGATTAGGCCAGAGCACGTTCTGGAGCGCTGGCCTCGACCTGAAGGTAATCCCCCCCGAAAGCCGCTTCAAGTTCCGGGGCAGACGTCGTCACGCTCACCGGTTGCGCTGAGACGCTAGCGTTAGAAGCTAGCACTGGCGTGGCGCTAAATAGCAGGAGCGCAAATGGGGAGAAAAACCAAACAAAACACGTCCTTCTGTTTACATCTTAGTCATTTAGCAGACACTTATCCAGAGCGACGTACCAAAGTGCCGCAGTGACCTTCCAGGTCCTGTTCTTTTAGCATTCTGTGAAATCCCTTAATTGAACGTTAGTAAGATTTATGTTAAATATTTCTGGTTCGTAGCTGTATCTGATGTTTCACACACGTCAAGGATTAATGCCAAATGACTCTTATTTTTACGTAAGCTCTAAATACAAATGTTATTACCACATGTACTGTGTGGAATCTGAAATACGGCTCTGCGTTGCTTGGCCATAAATCCTGTTGGAAATTCATTAAATAAGAATTCAAAAAACTCTCCCCTAATGGCCATTTATGTAAAGCCAACCCAAGGCCAGAGGATATGTTGAACATATTTCTACCTGGATTTATGGTCCAGTCATTTAACCTGTTGTGCTAGATCGTGCCCATAAGGTTAGAGGAGGTTATTTCACTGCCAAACCCATAAAATGAAATAATATCTCTTAGTCATTAAAATTATGAAATTTAATTTCCGTTATTTGTATAACATGATTTATTTTGAAGACATTCACAGCGTCACTTTTGCCCTTGGTAGACGCGTGTAGCATTAGCCCTGAGCTGAAATCGCTGCGAGGCGACCCGACCCTACCAAGAATGCGTGGAGCTGATTCCACTGACATGCGCTCACGACAGACAACAGACAAAACTTTAATCCAGGAAACATAACTAAGTACCTCTCATTAATCATTCTGGGGCCAGGTTCAAGGACACCTTGTGGCCTTAGGCTAACAAATTAAGTTTCTTAAATCTGCATGCATATTAAATGCATATTAATGCATATATAGTGATTTAGTTTCATTCATCTACGTGTATGTAGAGCTCCAATAGGTGAAATCCCTGTGATTTAAATTTTATATATATATTCCTCTCTTATATATATTCCCATTCCTCTCTTATTTATAATTCATTATTTTCTATTGATTCTCAGGGTGGGCTGAAGAGCCATCCTCATAAATAGACTGATTTAAACAAGAAGCAAGAGAATTTAATTAAATTAGCTAACGAGATAGCAGGGTCTAAAAGATGTTATTTTCCCCATTACAGTCCTTTAACGAGTTCGAGATCGAACAGCACCAGGAGTGTGCCTACGACCATTTGGAGGCGTTCGATGGGGACAGTGACAAGTCGGCCATCCTCGGACGGCTCTGCGGCAGCAAGACGCCAGATGCGCTCATTTCCACAGGCAACCGGATGTATCTGCGATTCATCTCCGACGCTTCTGTGCAGAGGAAAGGCTTCCAAGCCACCCACTCCACAGGTCAGTCACTCAGAGAGGTGACTCCACTCCTTAAGAGGTTAGGGAAGGGGGTCGGTCCTCGCTGCTGTGGTCGGTCACTGAACGTCTCAGCAAATTGGAGTACCTTTGAGCTGTATCTCTCAGTTGGCAACACATGCGTAGTGCTGACATTTAATTGACAATGACGGTACGTTACATTTCGGAAAGTACATTCCCAAGGAAATTGTGGGACATTTTACAAGATTGGTATTCTGATGCCATCTAGTGGCTGATCGTATACAAAGCATACACACACAAATATATTTTAGTAGTTTTAACATTTGTTAAGTTTATGCAAGTAACAATCATTTTGTGATATTGTTAATATCAGTACAGCCATTAAAATGCATAAACAAACATATCCAGTGAAGATCATTTGTCATTTTTATCTGAAAAGGGGACTTTACTTGAATATTTCTTACCTATAACATTTTTATTGGATTTAAAGCATGGCTGAATATGGGTAAACCTGGCCAAGACTGCCGTTTGTACTGTTTTGTACATTTATTTATGGAACCATGTCTTTTGAACTTATTTCAATGCATGTTAGCTATTACTGTGAAGAGTATAGAAAGTCAATCTGCTTGGCAATCAAAAAAGTATCACATGTATCGATTTCTGAAGTTAATGGTGCACCGTCAGGATCTATTGCTAAAGGCATGAAAAGGGTTTTAGCCTCTGCTTCCCAGTGGTGTGGTGAGTTTGATGGGATTTTGATAGCATGTAGCATTTGAACCAGTCTGCAGGTATTTTTAACAGGACTTAATCGAATATGATCGGAAAATAGTCGCTGACTTCACCAATGCATTATTTTCCCGTCTTTTTTCAACCGAGTTCATTTTAGTTCGATTTGCGTCCATAAATTTCCCTTCCGGTCTAATGAATGTTCCCTATAAAGCATGGAAACTACTTCCACAGCAATACTCACAATTAACCAGAAAGGAAGAAGTATTTACTCTACTCTAAGACCTGTTCTAGAGACAATGTAGAACAGGGGTTCTCAAACTTTTATTGTTGACGGACCCTTTTTCACTTGCAACATTAATCACAGACCCCCTACTGAGAAACTGACTGAGAAAAGTGTATGAAATGAACATAGTTTGCGGACCTCCTGGGCATTCTCTAAGGACCCCCAGGGGTCCGCGGACCCAAGTTTGAGAACCTCTGACGTAGACAACCACTATTACACTATTGTAAAACATTTTTCCTGGCCCAGGAGTGGTATTTGAAGCTGCAACGTGTTGCAACTGCTTAATGGTGCACTTTGAAGATGTTTTTGTTGTATCTGTGGCGTCATAGCACAGATCAGTTCAGCTTCGCCTGGTGTGTCATCTCCTCTGCAGAGTGCGGGGGGAGACTGAAAGCCGAGACCAGGCAGAAGAATCTGTATTCACACTCTCAGTTTGGAGACAACAATTACCCCGGACACACGGACTGCGAGTGGATGATCACGGCTGAGAAGGGCTACGGGATCGAGCTGACCTTCACCACCTTCGAGGTGGAGGAGGAGGCCGACTGTGGGTACGACTACATCGAGCTCTTCGACGGTTACGACAGCACTTCTCAGAGGCTGGGGCGCTTCTGCGGATCGGGGGTAAGGTTCCTCTCCACCGGCCGCCGGCGCGCCCTTTTACGGCTGCGCTCAGCGCACGGCAGTAACGCCCGCATCTTGCTCTCTGCTTCCAGCCCCGAGAGGAGATCTACTCTGCCGGGGACGCCGTGCTGCTGCACTTCCACACTGACGACACCATCAGCAAGAAAGGCTTCCATATACGTTACACAAGCACCAAGTTCCAAGAGGCTCTCCACAGCAAAAAGTAAAACTCCAAAACCTCATCGCAACGTTTCACACTGGCAAAATGGAACAGAATGCCCGGCATCGATGGGGGTGGGGGGACAATGCACAGCACGAAAAACCAAAACAAATCTGTTTGTATCCCTCGAGGGGAGGCCAACCTGGTTTACAAGTGGCTTTGAGGCATGGAGACATTGGTCCGTCCGTCACATAGAAAAAACAAACAAACAATCCAACAGATCCAGCAATGAGTGGCTCTGTTTGATGTCTGAAGATTCCAGTGAACAGGAGGACACTGTAAAGGGACCATGTTAATTGGCCAGACGCCTTGTCCACTTAGAGCTGGTAATTTTGTCCGTTCCACAATGCTTTAGAGAACCACATCCATGCAATGCTTTGGACTGAGTCAATGCCATGCAACACAATAGCGAAAGTGAAAGAAACATTACATTTACATGCATGTGAAAATAAAGCGACACAGACTTTATTTTTGTACTGTATTTGTAATATTTCTTGATTTTCTTACTTATAGACAACGTTTTATGCTCCCACATCTCGTTCTGCAATTAAAAATACCTAGTCATATTGAAAGTAAAGCTAGCTGAACAAATGATGTTACCTCCATTTATTTAACTGGGTTACACGGGGTTCAGCAGAACATCCTGCTAGTCAGTAACTCTGACAATGATTTAACACAATAGGATATATTGTGTGATATTTCAAAATAAAGAGTATCTGTCAAGGACATACATTGGAAGATTCAGGCTGACGACAATTTCAATATTGGCATCTGTACCGCTTTTCAGATGCTTTAAGCCAAAACAACTTGTTTCAGGTTTGAATCCAAAAATGTGCAGGACTGAAGGAATACCTTACAGTCGATTCTGAATGCCTTCGGTGCCCGTGGACTTGTTACCTGAATTTTCTTCTACATCTCGAAACTGTTACAATGATCATGTTTTTGTCTTAAATGGCGCTGTGCGTATGTGCATGTGCGCGAGGGCGTGCGTCCGCGGGGGGCGAGAGGTGCGGCATTTCTCTGGCTTTTGGCTTGGGCGAAAAGAAAAGGAACCAGGAAGGAAATCTGAAGCCTTGCATAGTGTATGTTCCGTTCGTGTCCACTTTGTATTGTTTTGTCGCCACAGAACTGAGGAACCTGTTACGCACTTCAGTTCTGGTCCCTGGTATTTACTATATTGTGCCGCGTTACGATACTTTAAGAAGTCAAATGGATTATTTTATTTTTTTGGCAACAGGCAATGCAGACCTTCCCACATTGATAAACATAGCTCTTTGTGCACGGCTCCTTATCAAGGACCTTGGTGTCAAAAAAAGCAAGGGAATTTATTTCCATCCACTTCCATCTGTAATGGTAAACAATAAAGCAGACATTTTATCCTTTGCCTGAAGAATACCGTTTTCAGGGACTCAGAAACTGAGCACATGGAAGAAAGGCAATTGCTGTTGAAGGGAACCCCTATGGTGCTATAAAATGTACAAAGGACTCTGAATTGATGAATCGAGCCAACGGCCCTGAAAATGTATGAATGTGGATCTATACATCTGGCTGCAACTGAAGAACAAAACACATCATCGAATGGACAGCACTAGTCCTGTGGAACATCAACTATTGCCTTAGAACCAAATGTATATTCTTGCACATGTTTCTGTAGATAAGTTTGTTGTTTTTTTTTTTTTATTATTTTATTTTATTTGATAATAAGTTTAACTTGAAAGTTTTATTGTACAATTGAGAAGAAAAAAAAAAGTGGAAATTCTGACATGCCCCAAACTCCCAGGGGCATCCTGTCTAATATCTGTTGTGACGCAAAGTGGTATTTCTACAAAAGAACCATTCTATGTATGTTTTATTTTTCTTAAACAGGGCCATACCTGAGCTATAGTTAAGGTGTATGGTGTATGGTGTATATGCATTATGTATGTTGTAAGATGAGGGAGGAAATCCATTTATGGGGTATGGTTGAAAAGTCCACTTGTTACTGTATGTGCCAAGTTCAACTTTAATCTATTTCGCAGTAGTTTATGTTAATTTTCTCAAATGTCTGTAGCCTGATAATGGTGACTTCTCCACGCAAAGTCATTAAAACTCATGTCAGGTGAAAAGTGAACTTGTGTCACTGCAAATGTTCTTCTGGATTATGTGTCACTGGGTCTCTTCCGTAAATCGCAGTTTTTCTCTCTGAAAACAGTAAGATGGGATATTGCAAGTTTCCGTTTAAAAAAAAACAAAAGTTTTTATTTTAAAACAGTATCAAAAGAGCTCCACTGGAACCGACTTCTCCCAATAACCAGAACAATGTATTGGTGGCTGGCTAGATGTCTGCTAGCTTATGCGTTTTAAATGTGTCTTATTCTGAGGGGAATGTCTTCAAACCTTGTACATCCAGTTTCCCCTTATGGCTATGGCCTGAAACAACAAAAGACAAATAGAAAACACAGATGTACATGGCCTACTCTCTACTTATTATTGTAAATGGAGTTGTAATAATACCGCAGAATGTACAATCTTTTAGAGAAACGTAAGTCTAAGAGATGGTTAAGTATACCAGTAAGAGTCAACATAAGCAATTGCATTTTAATTTTGACATCAGAAGATTAGTACTGAATACCAGAGACGTAGCCATGGAGTCAACATTGGGGGGACCAAATCTGCCAAATGCACATTTTTATTTTATTTTTATTTTTATATCAGTATATTGGGGGGTACATTTTGAGCATATTTTAATATTGGGGGGATATGTCCCCTCATATATATTATAATTACGGCCCTGCTGAATACACGCTCGTGGATTATGAAGTAATGCAGCATTTAGCTTTAAATCGTGGTGAGGAGACCACTCTGTACGTTTTGGTGATGGACACAGTCGTAATCAGTAGTAACGGAGAGCTCCCATGCAACCACACACTGGCCATCGAGTCAGAAAACATAAATAAATAACACCGGCAGAACAACACTGGTCATTTGGTGAGCAAACATAAATAAATAACACTGACAGAACAACACTGGATAAAGACAGACGGAACGCCTCGCCATTTGCTGTTTGACTACAACTAAATTGTCAGGATTAAAACTTCAGACTGAAGCATCAGCGCCAACCACTACAACATCTGTGAACAACAGTATTACAAGGGCAGACAAGGTCCCGGTGAACCACGGCCTGAGAATTGTGACTGTGGTTTCAATAAGCGGCACATATGCCGAGACTAATAGCTTTTACTATTCATGCATATGCTTGGAAAAATGCCTGCTACACCTGTTCCTACTGAGTATTGCTTTTCTAGTATAGAAAAAGGATACAAACAATTAAAATTAAAAACTGCCCACTGCTCCCTCTGGCCGCATTATATATACAGAACCAAAGCAAAACAAATGAATCCATAGTACTGATACTGACCAAAAAAACACACACTATTCACCACCATTAAAAAGTTTTTTTAACTTAATATTAAATTAATAAATAATATTTATCAGTATTGATTATGCATAATGAAAAACAGCTTCAGCTTTAAGATATAGATAAATACTAAATGTTAACCTTAAAATGTTACCAAGCAAGTTTAATGGGTTTAATATTTTATTTTATTGGAGCTGCGATTTCATCTGTTTCAGCGACAGGGAAACAAAATGGTAGCGTGTTTTGAAATACGACATCGATCCACTAGATGTCAGCAGGATATCTGTGGTGAAAAAATAAAGTCCGTGCCATTAACTTTTCTTTAGTAAATAAACTATTCTACTTAACCCTGTTAATACACAACGTCAACATAGCTTTGCATCGGTGCCATTTGCAAGGAACAACATTTTTTTAGAGAACGTGCAATGTTTTACATGATCATTGACTTTTCATTTGTAAAACTAGTCGCACTTTTATCAAAACGGGAGCGGACATCACGTGAAACAGCCCAGATCTAATTTATTGTAATGACTCAGGTGCAGTCAATTAGGGTGACATTAAATAGGCAAGGGACTGAACTTGATTTAGTTTGTTTGGAGAAAAGCATGCATAATACGGAACACTTTCAAATAACTGCAACTCCAAAAATGTACCAAAGTGAAGCGCGTCAGTAAAACATTAATATATAGTAATGTTAGGTTGGCATCTTATCAACTGCACAAACCACTTCAGCATTGGAACGTGTCTGTTACTATTGAGTATTTTCTGGTTTCCTCCTCCATGTGCTAGTCTAAAAAAGAAAAAAAAAGGATTAGGTTTAGAGAGGACTTGGCTAACTTAAGCAGGCGGTTTTTTTTTCTTCCCACCTGTTTGGTTTTGTTCGCTGCTCAGTGACTGCTTGAAGGGGCTGTGGCACTGAGGAAGGCCACACGCCACCGCATGTGTGTGATTAGTTTAAGTCAATGCTTTGTCTGTTTGATCTGATATTGAAGGAATCTAAATGAACAAAACGGCATGTATTTAGGGTGGGGGGTGGGGGGGGCTTTACCATATCCTTAAAAACGTCAGATATTCGCTGACATTTTACGATTTTGTAATGGTTTTAAAACTTTACGGAAAAGCCACCTTCACCTAGTGAAATAAGTGAAATTATGCTTCTTGCTTCACAAGCAAGCTTCAAATAATCAGAATTATCTAACTGTAACAATCTTCACTGAGATAAAATTAGACACAGAGAAATTAGGTCTTCCTGAGCCTAGGGGTAATAAAATAGGTGTCACTTGGATCAAAAATAAATATCTTCCCTCAGTGCAAATGTATTTGGATTAGTGAATGTGTAATTTAATATATTTTAATGCACCACATTTTATATTTACAAGTTTCCGGTCATGGTTTTACTTTAAATAAATACATAAATAGTATTTATTAGTGCTAACCTGGTACAGTGGATGGCAAACAATTCAGAATTAATAATGAATACGCATGGCAAGAACGACTCTGACCAGTTATCGAGATTAGAGGCATGTCGTAAGCAAGGGTTTGCTTTCCATACGTAAATGCTATTCATTTCGATCCAGTATTTCTAACCGAGTGGCTAGTGTGTGCACGTTTAAATTGGCTGAGGGTGCTTAATAAATTGTGAATAGGCTTTGAGGAAATGTAAAGACTTTTTTCCAACATTATTAATACTGCATTGTGTTAAACTGCTAATCACGCTAATCAGTATAAACGATTAACCTAGGACAGGGGCGTTAGCACGTATGTTTTACAAATACGTCTGTGGTATTTGGCAGTTCCACCTCCTTAGCCTGCAAAATCCGGGTGCATCTGAGTTTGTGCGTAGACCCAGCCTTTGCTAACCGTTAATTCGTTTAACTTCTGTCACTTGTTATTTCGTTGTGCGTGTCTTGTCCTGCAGCAAAGGAAATCCTAAATCCAAGCAGAGGATAAGGAGGGAGAAGCTGAGTCTTATCTTTGCTGCGAGTAATGCCTAATTCACATCAATGGACTGGCCCTTGGCAGTCAGCGGAGGAGAGCTTTCATTTTCATCCCTCTCTCTGAATCTATCAACTTATGCTCCTAAAAAAAAAAAAAAAAAAAGCAAGGTATCCTTAAACCCGCTGGATATAAAATATTCCACTGGTTCAAACGCCTTCGACCTGCCCTGTGAGAATATGGAGGGCCACATGGTTAATGCTGTTTAAACCGTGCACTGAGCGGGACATGTGGCCTGATGCGACTTCACTATAAGGACAGGGCACCATGGGAGAGTCTAATAGCCATTCCCAAAATACTAACACCAGCTGAGAGGAGAAGACAGGCAGAAGAGAGGGGAAATCAGGGTTACTCAATGAGAAGTAACACACACACATGCCCTGACCGGCACCAAGAAAAGAGGTTGAGAACATGCATTTGTTTGATTTAAATCGAAATGCATTCTCAGTTGATGTGAATTACGTGTTAATGATGGTGATTAAAATGTATGTATTTTGTGGTGTTTTTTCCATGCAGGAAACTCACAGCCACATGTACAGTACCTATTACACACTATTCTTATACTTCTAATGATTGTCTATAGGTGTGCGTGTTCTCAATGGGCCATCATATTGAATTTATCTGAATTTAAAAAAATATATAATGAGTCGTACCTTCTTACTGACTAACTGCCAGCCACAGATCCATTATCATTTGAGTGATTACCAGTTTCTTCACAACATAAAGCTTGCTGGCTGTATAAAAGTTTAATTTTGGTTTTTTAAAGCCTTTGGACGTTTTGCAAGCCAGTGGGAGATAATGGATACATGAACGAAAAATGAAAGCAAATAAGCACAATTTGAAGTCAGACATACTGCTCAGACTCAGATTCTTGCTGAGTTCTTAAAAACAGCAGTTGTTGCCTGTGTCTGCATTTTAAAGTGAGTTGCTGCTGCAGCAAATGCATGTAAATCAATAAATCCTTCCTCTTGCTCTTTTTTTTTTTAGCCATCTGGCTCATTAGAGGGTTTTTATTGACTTCGGGATCAGAGGCACTAAGTGGTCGGAGGTTATTGACTGAAATATCGTTCATTCAATCAACTGTGTCCACTTAGGTAGAATATTCACTATTAAACCAAAACACGTTCCTAGGCTCTTTTACAATAGATCTCTTTTACAATAATTCTTTGAAATCTCAAGCATAAAAGCTTTTGTCTACAATGACTTAATGTTGACAGTTATACCGTTCTAATACTGGGAACTTTCTGTGCTGTTTTTGAGCCCAGATATCTCTAGCCATTGGTATGCAGTCAACAAACGGTATTTATTTAATTAGCTAACAATAATTAAAAAATCTCTCTCTCTCTCTCTCTCTCTCTCTCTCTCGCTCTCTAATATATATCATTGAGAGAAACGGCTGCTTTTGACAGCGAATGTGGATCACAAACCTAGAGCCATGTGGAATCCATTAAGGCTGGGAAAAGGAACCAATTAAAACATTTCAGGTATGGTAAATCACCCCTGTGTCGAAACAGTAATGACTCAGAGTTGAGTCGTTGCACAATGCGCCCTTTCACGTCTGCTGCTCATAGGCCCACAGAAATAGGATCATGTTGCGCAGCAATGAACGAAAGAAGGTAGGCGGTAAGCAGAACTGCTACTGATTTATTTAATATTATTTAATTTATTCCCACAGGCTTATGTCCCAAACGCCAAACTACTAAATATTTGCCTTTATCATTAAACAAGACTGTCAGAGAAAAGCATTTTGTTGTTTCCCCAGTTGGTAAGGAGAGTGGACAGGCATGAAACGAATCGTTTTAGTAACCTGTTGTAATCCTTGCAGAATACTAACGTAGTAGAAAATGAGTTTGACAAAGACATTTAAAAACCCACCAGTTTATTTCCTGAAAAGACGCAATTAAGGGCACAAGTAATTCCTCCTGAGTTTGAGTCATCTCACTTTCGTCAAGTTAACCCATGAATGATGATCCGCCTTTTCAGGAAGCAGCTCCAATCAATCTTTTCATTTCACCGGAAAGCTTCTGCTTGGGGCTGAAAACAGATTAGGAAAAGGTGATTACCGACAGTTTTTTGCCAAACCTTTTAAACAGTTCCTTTAAAATGATGCCTTGTCTGTGAGGCTGCTCATATTTTCTCTATAAAATCCTTCGACTCGATCTTTGTGAGATACTGCATATTCCCCTTTTTTTGAGAGATCAGAAGCCAATAGATTGGCTAACGCTGATTTCCCATTGCAAGGCCAAGCCGTGAGCTTCAGAGTTTCTGATTTCTACCCCACCTGTGAGATCTGAAACAGTTGGAATTGCTGGTGCCCAAATTGCAACAAAATTTTTTCAACGTGTCAAGGGGAAAAGTGTTGAAAACCATGATGGCATACGCCAAACAAGAGAATGACCCGGAGTCAACAAAAAGTGTATATTGTGAGCTTCAAGGGATACAAAGCCATTAAAGGTGACCAGGTGCACCCTATGGTGCAAAGATTGTTCCCACATTCCAAAACAATAACCCCCACATACACACTGCTAAACAGATTCAAGAGTTATTTCATGGAACCCAAGATGAAACTCCTTCCTTGGCTTCCCCAGTCACAGGATCTAAACATCGTTAGACCTTTAAGAGAAGTTCCAGAATTTAGTACTGAGTGGACTGATCCAAAATCCCCCCACCCCCGCCAAAAATAAATATATATATTTATAGGGATTATAAAATAAATAAATATTCAGATATTGCTTGGTCTACCCCTATATTGGCCAGCTAATCTTATGCACATAGACTTGCAAATAAAGTCACAAAATCCTGAGTTGCATTCTACTAACAGACATGCAAGTAGACACATGATAGGCATCATGTGCACTGCTAACACAATTCCGTGAGTCCCATTTGATCATAAACTGCTAGCCAAACATGCGGCCAGCTAGTTCAGTTCAAGTGTATTGTCCTATGCACAGTAACGAGTTATTGGCAATGAAGGCTTTTGACTGGCTATTTAGGGGTTACCATCTGTTTCACATTGAAGTAATTAAAGTTATATCTGGTACGAGGCAATTGATAACTACGGTTTGGGAAACGATGATGGAAAAACTGATGAAACAAACCATCTCTATAAGTGTACTATATATGTAATTATTTTTTATGTGCTTTGCAGGACAGCCATAAGATATGATGTGGTACCTGAGAAAATTTGCATACAAGATAACAGACTGCAGTATGCATTGCGAGCGAGGGAATATAAGTGTGTATGCCCTCGATTAAAAGAGGCTGACCTTGGCTTTAAACCACAGGTTATTAAAACCTAATTAATTTATTCAGATACTTAAACAGTGGCTTTGTGTGGAGCCAAAAACCTTTTTAGAAATTTAATATTTTCTTATGGATTAGTAGTGGAATTTTTCTGTAATATTGTTCATGGGTCTGCAGAGCAGACCAGCTATTGATAATATGTTGAAGGAAATATCTGAGCCAACTGAATTGGCTAAAAACACTGTAAAGCTGTTGCATGTGAACAGACCCACAGGAACCTGTAGGCACAGTTCAAGAGTTCTAGAGTGTGTTGCACATTGACTTTTGTATTTGGACGCCTTACAACACGCCTTACAGAGCAGGGCTAAAGATACAAGGCTTGCACATCACCAGAGGGGTAGAAATGAGTGTGCAAGCTTAACCAGCAGTGGTACTGGGACCAACACTCGAGCTATGGGCGGACTGGGAGTATTTCATCTGTTACTGCTGCAAACAATCGCTTTGTGTTTCTTGGAGAAAAAAAGCCCACTGGGCCACATCATGTGCCAAGAAGAGAAGTTGGGGAAATCAGACTAATGAACAAAGGCAGGCTGGGGCTGCCCTTTTGAATGCACGACCGGAATGAAGCACATTTCCCTTCAGCTTTGTTGTCGTTTTTTGATTGCTTCGAATTGTTCTTGTAATTTCCCCTTTTGTTGATGTTGATTTAAAAATGTATTTCATGTTTTCTTTTTTGTCTTAGTGCTTCATATTCGTATTTGTTTGCATGCTTTGCCTTTGCATTTGTGTTTTGTGATTTGCATTGTTTTGCACTTCTGGACCACCGTACACAGCCACATGTGGAAGCACGTTTAGCTCAATGAAGCTAACCTAATTACTCATGTTAATTATGCCTGAGATATGTGCATGGTAGAAAAAGTTAATACATTGCTTTTGTTATTCCAAAAAGTAAAAAAAAAATATATATATATTCAGTGTTGATCAGTATCAGAGTCAACAGTAGGTCTAAGTTGCAGACCACCACAAAGTACGTTTGTGCCTGATTTACTGCCAGGAAGCTACCCGAGTCGGGTTGCGCCAAGCGAATGCATGGCCTTGCTGGTATCTGGTTGTTTTCCGTTTCCTTGGAACTGGAGCCAGGCTTGTCTTAATTTGTAGAAAAAAATACTAATGGCTTCTGAAAAAACAGTTTCTCTAAGGACATTACCCTTTTCTTAATAAATGAGCCGTACCTATAGCTATAGAATCGTCAATTATTAGCATCATATGATGAAGTAACAAACATTTATATAGTTCAATGTAGATCTAATTAGTAATCCCTTAAAGGGTTAGACAAAATGTTAGCAATCTCCAGAATAGGGATTTACAACCTGAATTCCCTGAATTTTTGAGGAAAAGTTTATTTGATAATTTTACCTTTACAAAAATGACGCCAGTGACACAAGCATCAGTGAGACCAATCGTCAAATCGAGTAAGGGCAATTTCTGACCACACTAGCTCCTGCTGGTTCCCAGCTCGGTCGCGGACACGAAAGGTAGCTGGTCAGTGTTCTTGTGGCCTGAAACCACAGGGGTCATGGTTGAACGGGAAAGGGTCGGGAACGGTGAAACTCAGTGGGAAAGCGGCATGATCTCACAAAAAAAGAGAAGGGGAAGATCCAGAGGATGCAATTAAACAAGAAATTATCATCTGTCACGGCTTGTCATGTTAGTTGTTAATCATGCCACAAGTGACACAACATTAAATTGCCTAGATTGAAATAAAATCTTCAGTGTTTATGCATCAAAGCTGGGTTTTCATGTTAAAAAAATGGGACAGACATCCGGCTAATTTGTTTTCTAAAGCATTTAAAGCATCTAAAGCATTAAACTTCTGTATTACAGGCGGCAAAGAATGATGGATTTTAAAATATTTTTGAAATTCCTGCTGTTTATGTGTTAAACTTTATATCTATTGTATCAAAATAATAAAATGGTTGGACAAACATATTGCACGGGTCCTCGACCAAACCTGATTTCTGCAGTGAAACGAGTAGCGGAAAATAAATTTTAGCTTTAAGAGATCTTTATCGACATATAATGACTTCTGCATTAGGTGACACAGAACACAGTAAAGCGAGACTCTACTGATCTTGCTGCTCAATTGTGATCATAGAATGACTAAAAACCCACTAAAAGCTAAAGCACTACAGGCTAGTCTTAACATGAAGGTTAAACTTTGGCTAAATAAGCTACTAAGGACCGATATGGACAAGTCAATATAATATGCATTAGCAGATATTATTAAAAATGGAACAAGATAAACAAAACAAATTACGTGTGAAGATCTAAATAATAATAAACGGAAGTAGAAAAATGCACAAATATATGCACTCTCATTTCTCCTAATTTGACTCATAAGGCTCAGACTGTGAGACGTTCGGGAAAATCATCAACGATACATGTGCACTGATTTATAGCAATCATTAAGGAGAAAAATTGAATATGCTGATACAAGAGACTTTACGTGTCTGAGCTTAATGGGAACATCTACAGCTCAGGAGGTGAGGGATGATAAAGTGCCCTCCCCTTTCTTTCATCTGTGCTGGAACCCGACACAAACGCTAACACTTCCTGTTTTTGATTTTGAGAGTCTGGCAGTTGTAATGGATGGGGCTCAGCCACTGTTCTGAGACGGTGTTTAGCTGCTCTCTTCTGGGGCCTTTTTAGCACCATTACTGTTACAGATATAGATTTATGGTGCAAATGAACTTAATATTTAGGGTTCTGCATGACCTGGTTAGCAGGGGTTTAATCAATGGGCATTAATATGAAAAGCAGATGGATTACCCAGTTCAGAAGCCTGGCAAAAGTGCAAGGAATAAACAGTTTTTCAGTCATATTCTTATTTCAGTGATTGTTGCTTTTTTTTGTTATTTTTCTTCCCATGCGCTTACTTTCATATGTGACATGATATCATGCTCCTGTGGGACGATTTTAAACCCCAAATTGAATTAATCTTTACACAAATGTATTTGATTTAACTTTCTTTTGTATGAAATTTGTATAATTTTTTTCTACTTGCAAAAAGAACACATTGTTAAATACAGTAATGTAAAATGTGATTGGCAAATTGCCAATTGTTTTTTGATCCTAGCCCAATAGTCCACCAAAACATCCTTACTGATGTCAAATGAAATGTTCAATCAGCCATCTAATTCATAATAGTATATAAATATTGTAAATATCACCCCCCAAGGTCCATGCTAGCTTTGTGACTCCTCCATTTCTGAATGTCATGACATTTTGTACAGTAAATTTATTCACTAAGAACCCCCCCAAATAGGGGCAAGAAAACATTTTTCACTAGCAAACAGTGATGTTTATTAGTTTTGTCGGTCCGAAAAACAGCATGGTCGAAAAAGCACATGATCAAACACTCAGTAAAAGCAAAACAAATGTCCACACGAACAACTGATTCGCAATGGAAATATGACCTCCGTGAGAGAAGAAAACATTTAATGTGATCAATTCTTTGAGCGCTTCCAGACCACAAATTCTCATCTATGTTGCCCCTTGCCATGCAAGGTGGAAAGAACGGTCCTCCAATCCATCCATTACCGACCGCTATCTGGGTAGTCATTGTGTCGAGTGGTATCATTGGATTGTAAAGACCATGATCATGCCCGGCCGCTATCTGGGTAGTCATTGTGTCGAGTGGTGTCATTGGATTGTAAAGACCATGATCATGCCCGACCGCTATCTGGGTAGTCTTTGTGTCGAGTGGTGTCATTGGATTGTAAAGACCATGATCATGACCTTTTTCTGTCTCCAAGCAGGGAAGACATTGGGTATTGGGTAAATATATTGGGTAAATATTTGAAATTTGTGTGAACCACAAAAAAAAAACAATTTTTGTGTTGAGATTGAAGACCGGTTTTGATTTAGCAATTGAGAACAAACTCTAAGCCAGTCATTAAAGGATGATTGCGTTGGCATACATAGTGACTGGCTAACCTTTGGCATCACTCTGCATTCTGCACTAGAATAATTCAAATTCCAATAATTTCCATTTTGGAAAAACTCTTTCTGTATATGGATTGAAAGACATCGGGAATTGAGCAGGAAGTGATACCTATACCTAGATAAATTCCCACATAAATGTCAGTGTGTGTATCTGTCCCATCCGTGCATTCCTTCTGTATTTTGAAGGAAATTAATTTATTTAAAAAAAACATTTCTGAAGATAAGTGCAGCGAGTTATATTGAAAGAGTTTAAAATACATTTATGACAAAATCAGGAACAGATCAAGAAAAAAACCTTAAATTATGTATTACACATCAGGCATATGTTGCTAGAAAGTTTTCAGTTTTCCGTGTCTAATTGTAATGCGGTGATGTGATATCGACACATGGAATCTGCTGGAATCTGGAATCTGCAACTTCATAAAACAAACGAACTAGAAAACAGACTGCAAATAAGCAGTAAATCAAATCTGCCCCCGAGCCAAAGCAAACATATCCACTGCAATGAAAGAGGCATTTGACATGATAATCCCCAGAAAAAATAATTTGCGGGCCTATTGTGATCAATTAGCTACAGGGAAGATGGTTTGCTGTTTCATCCCCGTGCATCTGTGGAGAGATTCCCGAGAAATTGGATTGTGCCACTGGCTACTGTTGCTGGGCAAAACAAATCAAACGCAAAAACACTGACACTGAGCAAGAGAGTAACAAACAGCGCTGCCTCTGACTACATCACTCAAACCTTGTCCTGAAACTTTCCCTCCGTTTCCCACCGTACCCGAAACTGTAATTACAGCACTGGGGTTGTGCACTTTCAAGGGCTTAATCTGCCATCAATTTGCATTCATGATGAGTCATGTGCAAATGTGTAATTGATGTATGTTCAAGAAGAGCAAGACAGATTATTTAATTTTCTTTTTTTTTAAATGCATGATTAAATTTGTAATAAATTGACTCATTTGCCCAATAGCTACACACCCAACAGTCATTGTAGATACTCACTAAGACATTAATAAAATAACTCCGGTTGCAATTTCCTGATTCATGTTTACAGGTTTACAATTATCAAACTAAAAATGTCAAAGTGCACACATCACTGGTAACAAACAGGCTACATGCAATTGATCTGTGATTAAAATCTCTGTCTCAACAAAAGTATGCAATTAAGTTACATGTAGAGAAGTAATTACACAGTTACAATAGGAGAGTCACACAGTAAACGCATGACTGTCCAAATGGCATTTAAAGGAAATTGGATTGAGGCAATTAGGCTTCCTTCCAGTCAAGGGTAACTCAAGGTGCAAATCTTTGACATTTTATTGACATTTGAGTATTTTAATGCTTTACTAATGCAGACAAAACTTAACGTGCAATAATTCATATACAAGTAAAACATCAATAGTTAGTCTTCATTTAATTTAACAGCAATACTGAGGGTTGACGGTAGATGTTCTTTATCCAGTAAAAATAACTTAAATAAAACAATTTCTGAGAACATTTAGAATCTCATGTATATTTTCCTCATGAGACTAGATTTGTTTTCAAATTTTTATGATGTTGCATTTTTTTATCAATCAGTTATATCTGCCCTTTTGGCATTTTTGGGATTGCTTTAATAATTTCTCTTAAAAAAGAACATGCACTCATCAAACTAAGAATGTGACAACAAATCAGAGATAATCCTCTTAGATAATAGCTCATAAAAATCTACAGTAATCCACACGATCTGAATTAATCCAGGCTCAGCTATTTATAATCCACTGAACATATGGACAGCTAAATCACAAAGAGGGATTTAGTAAACTTGATAAGTCTGAAATTAAAGGCAAACCACCAGCTACCCCCTTAACTGTCACTCTAGGAAAGAGTGATTTGAATGAGCAAATATGTTAGGGTGTGCAGGTGCAATAGTCATTTCAATTTTTAGTGGTTGTGTGACATCAGTTGCTCCTCCAGCCAGTTTCCTATCATGTTTTCTTTGCCAAGTTCCTGCTGAGAGACACAAAAGCATTTATTCTTGAAACATTCAAGACAAAATAATTGTTGTTGTGTAAGCTCACGTCTAATATGGCCATGTGAAACTTACCCACGAGGGCAGAATGATACATCATCTGGTGGGGGCACGCTGGGTCCTTCATCTCCACACAGGCTCTAACAGGAAGCACCAATTCACAATTATTGTCATCAACAAATACATGCATAAGCCTTGGGTTTGATCGAGTGGTAAACTGGTGAGGCAGCTCTACTTAACCAACAAACAATTTAAAAACACGGAATAAATTCCAATTAAAGCCTAGATGCGATAATTGCCGTCTTACAGACTTAATTTACGCTCTAAGTGAGATTTAAGGCCAGCCGCTGAGGTTGGAGAGAGGCGCACTCTTCTGAATTGTTTTAACTTTGTATTAACATTGTTTTAACATTTTTTTAAATATTGCCAAATGCAAATGCTTTTCCGGGGTAGAGGGGGGGTGTGCTCAGGGAGCAGTGTAGCAGCTATGATATGGACAGGGGACCCGGGGAATCTACAGAAACAACTTGTTAAGTGGATCTCTTAGGGGAGCAGCTTTGAAAGATGAAGCCATGCACCAAGCCATTACAGATACTGATCCAGTTACATGGAAAGCTCCCAGGAATTCCATGTAATTTCATCTTGTCAATATTGCAAATTAGCTGTCACAAGTCATTTTTTTTCCTGAAGTTTAATTTCACTTATAGTTTGACGCCTTCATTTGGTTTAATTAAAATTATTTCATTAAAGAACAAAACCTTACTGGTTACCAGGGACTGTAACTAGTGGACTGTGGAGATCTGTGTGTGAAAACAGGCCAGTCTCAACCACTGCTGCTGGGGAGAATAGGAGAAAGGCAAACCCAGACCCTGGAGTCGGGTGAGGAGATATGTCAGCATGCTTGGCTGTGGAGGAATAAGTCTACCTTTTTTTTAAGGTGTAAAAAAAGCCATTGCCCCACACTTGTATTGGTTAGCAACGGGGAGACGTCTCGTTTCTCTTTAAGAAAGTGCTTAGTTTTTAGGCACTAATACTCATTTATTGACAAACTAAATATATACACGTGATGCAATGAATTGTTTT
The DNA here is from genome assembly GCA_025775065.1 of Hiodon alosoides. Lineage (NCBI taxonomy): Eukaryota > Metazoa > Chordata > Actinopteri > Hiodontiformes > Hiodontidae > Hiodon > Hiodon alosoides. The sequence continues at coordinate 75,852 of JAOYSI010004961.1, forward strand.
GATTTTGTTTAATGAATGCCTCAGGCAGAGATTTCTGTTTGTCATTTTAAGGATATGAACAAAGCAGGGCTATTGCAGTATATAAATAACAATTCCCCAGGTGAATTTAGTTTTATACTGTTTAATAGGCACTGAAACCAAATATGCTGTGTTCATATATTAAGAGGATGGACGCAGTGAGGATAAGCTTGTACATTATTAAAACCAAACATTTCTCCTGCCTTTTTCCCCGGTGAAAAGGCAAAGCAACTGCTTATTTTTTATATGTTCTTTCTGCCACTTAAATTGCCTAAATGTTTTGTTGAGACAGTGCAAGGTGTTCCCTGTACTTATTTTCCAGTGTTCATTTTCATTATTTTACTTATTTATTGGTGATACAGTCCATGTTTATGCTAGCCATTTTTTTCTGCTGTGTGCACAATTTTTGCTGTTTGAAATTGTCGGAAATTATGAGGATAACTTTTACAGCACAGCTGTTTTTGTCACTATAATGTGAATGCTGTACCATCAAAAACATTTTTGAATGTGGGAATCCATGTTTTAATTAGGTACAGATTTAAGGGAGAAGCCGAATGTATACATGTTTTTTGCAGCCAGCATCCCATGCCCAAATCCTAACCATACTAATTTTCTAAAATGTAAAAAAAAAATAATAATTCTGCACATTTCTTGGTAAAACTCAGTTTACAAGGCATAAATCAGCTGCCTATCTTGATAATCCTTTACTTTCCTAGGGATGGATTTCGCAGAAACCCCCCTAATGGTGCCACAGTTAAAATGTTATGTGGCCAGTCAGTCCCTCTACATATAAACCAATATCAACAATCTACCATCTCTTGTTTTCTTTTATAACTATAATGGGAACCAGCATTAATAGTATGCAATGCACATAATGTATATAATTTAGGTCCTTACACTAGTCCTGTTCTTTTGACATATATTCCATGATATTACCATTTAAGTAAAAAAAAACCCAGAGGGAACATACTGGACCTTGATATAAAATCCGTTCTTTCTGTGCCTGGGAGAAAATTCAGTTTTATGTGTCCTTTCATTAATCCAAGAATCATAGCCGATTTAAGATAAAAAATACATTTTATAAGCAGTTTAGAATCTTGGCTTTATATACAGTTCCTGGATATTTTGGTTTTGACCAAATTAGCAACTTCAATTAAAATAATTGCAATGTGTCAAGTGAAATCGCATTGTAAGTCAGAGGGAATGTAATTTTTCATTATTAGGCACCTTAATATCAAGGTATTTTGACACTTTAATATCAGGGTTGAATAGATATTTAGTTTGACTTAAAACCAAAATCCACTGCTGGTCAGCAAAAACAATGTGTATTTACACAGTCATTTCCCCTCATTGAACTATTGACATTCCCACTGATTACGAGAAATAGAAAATCTTTTCTTGCATTTCTTATGGGGCATTCTATTATTGTGTCATTTATCTGGGAGCACATATACAAATACATCCATCCTGAGAACAAGCAATGTAATATAACAGTATTAGCATTGGTTTTCTCAATAAATCGTACTTTCCAAATCAAGTTAATCTCAGTTTTTTTTTTTGTGCCTTTATTTGATTTATATAGGTGTTCTTAAAAGCCCAGAAGAAAATGCATTAAAACTTGGATTTCTCTCTGCTTACAGTAAAAGCTTTTGCCATTTCCAGGTCATTGAATCAGCTTTTGGGCCGGACCAAATCAAACTCCTGTTTTTTTTTTTTTACTCCAAATTTCTGTTTCTCGTAATCAGTGGGAATGTCAGTAGTGCAAGGAGGGGAAATGACTGTGTAAATATACATTGTTTTTGCTGACCAACCCAACTCCTATGCATTATGCAATGTGAGGTGAGAATCCATACGGTATATTTAAGCACAGTATAATTTTCATCGTCTGTTTTTCTTACTTAATTTCAATTTATTTACTTTGAGTCCAAAAATATGTTCATAGAGTGGTAGTAACTTCTATATTGGTTTAAAAAAAAATCTATTTTGATATTCACAGCAATTTATAATTTATATTACAGATATTTACATACCCTTGGATAAATGTCCTTCGACATCTCCTCACCATCAGGTACAAAACCTCCCCCATGAACGTTGGGATCATACCTGTTCTACTTACTTGGGAATTTCCCCCCCTTGTGGTACCATTACATCACGGTATAATGGAATGTTGTGCAGTAGAAAGTGTTTGAACGTTTATTTCTTAATAATGTGGGTGCCCGTCGGATATATAGTGTGTACAGAATGAGTGTTTGTGTGCAAGTGTGTCACTTTCCCTTGTCTGGCCTGTGTGCGTGTGTTTGCAAATGTGTAAGTGCACTTGTGCCTGCATGCACCTCTCCCTGTCTGTGTGACACGTTACGTTGTTTCAGTCCTATAGAGCAACTCGGTGTCTGTTTGCCAAGAACAAAGGCAGTATCTCATGTTAATTTGGGGGGGATATTATCAAACTATGGGATAATGAATTAAAATGTTTATTGTTAATTAAAAACCAAACCTTTTTAAAGAGGTCATAACGTGCATGTGTTCTTTCTTAGTATTCCAGTTTGTATAAACTGGAGTTCAGTAGACAAGTTAATTGTAATGGAGCACTGTGCTTTTGCAAACTCAGTTGCTAAATAGAGCGACAATATCTCAGATGTGACGTAAGGATAAAAGTGATTGAAAAGTCTAAATGTAACAAATGGATGTCCAACAGGCAGAGATAAGTGACATATGCATGTACACACTTAGAATGAATGAGTTGAATGAAAGCCTTCTAACTTTGCTGTTATCTGGTTAACTTTGATGCCCAGCCCTGGAAATTCAGTTGTATTATTAATTAGTAACATTCCCATTTACAACGTTGAAATCAGATAATAGTTCATTTGAGTTTTATTCTGAAACAACCCACTATAAGGTCAGTTAAGAGGCCTGCCTTTTATCTTATGTTAGGGTGACTGGTGAATGTGCCAAATGTGCTGGTGATAACTGAATGTGTCAAAATCCTTAATATTAATATGCTTTTTTAATATTAAAATGGCTCTTGTCTCACCCCAAGATTAAACACAGGTAAACAAATAATTCACCTAAATTTAAAAAAAATTTCTTTAACCTTTTAACATAATTTTTTGATAACATACAAGTACATCTAGTACTATTAGAATTTGGCCAATATCATTTTTATTTCAGCAAATCATACATACACTGTAAAAATGCAATGTAACTCTAAAACAATATTTATACTTAAAATAAACTCAATTAGTGATTTTCCTTGATTAAGCCTGATTACAGTCAAAACTGGTCAGTTAGTTTGTCAGAAGTATCCAGTCATTGGAAATGCTTAACCCAGCCAATTTGTTAGCTACATCGAGAAGAAAAATTAAGATTAAAATCATATACTGCGTATAAGCGTAGACATTATAATGCTAATTTATCAACCTTTTACATACTCGTTATAAACATTAACAATAGAAAAAAAACAAAACACTTCTTTTCCAGCAGTAATACATTTCTGAATTCCTTTTACATAGGACTGTATGCTGATCTAGTTTATAGTTCTAGCCTTACAATGCATGCTTAACCATTTAGAACTACCATGAGTATCAGAAGGCACGTTACAGCCTCTAAGGATGGACAAAGAAGAGGTGAACTCATATTGTTAATCTACAAAATGATTTTGATATATGTGAATATGTATTCAAGTCCTTGACTACATTTTGAAGTAATATAGGATAAGTCAGGATTACTCATTTCCTGGTCATTACCATGAAGTTCAGAAAAAAATCATTTGTCGAAGCTATTGATTTAATTTAGTAATTAATCTGAAATAATAGCATGTATAGAAATATAGTCGTTTCAAACAAACGCTAAATGAACAACCTATTTTCTCTCATATCTATAGCTTTGTCAATGCATTTGAATTAATTAGACAGGACAGGGCACACATAACAGGAGCATTGCAATAGGTTAACACCCGACTGTCACTTCAACGCACAGATCTTTCTTGACATATAAAAAAATAATAATAATATGGCCAGACTGCACTGAATCATCCTTCCCGCATTAATATGCTGACTTATATCCTCTTCTTATATTCTTGTGTGTCCCTAAATTATCTCTGCAGTGCACAAGCTCACACAGGTCTCAACATTTAGCTGTTGACATCAGGCACCGGTTAAACTGTATAAAGGAGTCTTCAGCATTAGACAGTCATCTTGTTCATCTGAAGAACCGGACCTGGAACCTTTATACCAACCCTAACAAAACACTACACGTTGATCTCGCAATTATTCGAAACTTTTGACCGAATCACCATATTTGTTTCACTAAAGAAAGACGAAAATGGACTACAAAACATTAAACCTCCATAAATTTTGTGAAAACATCATTATTTTGTAGCTAGATTGACCACTTGTAATGGTATTTATATTTATGCATTTATATTCACTAATTTGAATTTAATTGTGATACTTAACGTACGATGCCTAAACATTTATAAAATATATGCATAAAACTGATATGTAGTGGCATATCAACAACAAAACTGCACAACAATGTATGCAACATTTCAGGGAATATTTACAGTATATGAGACCATAAGTGAATTATAAGAAATTGTAACCTTGTACCTTTAAAAAAAAAAAAAAAAAATTATTTTTATTTTGGCATAATCAAACTGGGAGAGAAGGAGTGCAGGTCTAATTTCATCAGGTCTCAAGTCACTGATTGCAGGTTAAGCTGTCGCTTGATGAACTTTCACACACTTAATTTGTACCCGAAACCTCGAATGGTACTTCTTACGGATAATAGCTGTTTCATCAAAGAAGAAATCACATTCATCTAGACTAGGGATAAGATTGTGAAGATATTAATCCAGTGAAACGTCAAAAAGTGGATCAATGTGAGATATTTTCAGTATAAGTCTCTTGAAACCATATAATAGAAAAATAGATTATTCTGTACTCTTTCACAATGCAATCCTTTGAAACATTTGAAGATAACCATTTTACAGGTACTGTCGCTATGTCCGATGTCTTCTTTTTATCACATGACAGGCATTGATTTATAGATAATCCATAACAACACATTCTACATGGAATACGGAGAGCTGTGCACACCTGCTTCATATACTGTATATTGAAATTGCAGTTGTGCACCGTTTTGTTGGAAATCTGCAAAGAAGCAAAGAAGTGCAATCATCTTATTTCATCCACCAGTGAGTGAGTTACACAGCTATCGTCATAATAATAAATTAAACAACAACATCTGTTGTCTGAATTATGATGTCCTTAGTAGTCATTTTATCTTTATGACAGTATAGTCTCACAAAAGGAAAAAAAAATATATGCAATGTAATTCATCAGCCTGGATCTACCACAACGTTGTCTGCTCTTAACGGTTTTCTGTTTTGTGTGATTATATGATAACTATGATGGGACAGCTGCAGGAAATAATAGAACTGACGCTCTTTCCAGAAACATCTGTATCACTTAGACAATCTATATGCACTGAAATAAATCCTTCTGTTAGTACGGTAGCTTGATAAACGTTTTCAGGGTCATCACCAAGAAGCGTGCAAACTGACCAAAAATACATTTGTGGACTACAGGGACTATGAGACGTATCCTTCATCGTCCTCTTCGTCGTCATCTTCGTCTTCGTCGTCGTCAATCAGTTCTTCCTCGACATTCAGGACTTTGTCCTCCGCATCCTCATCATCGGACAGTTCCAGTAAGTCCCCACTGCCAAAGTCGCCTGAAGACATTTCTACTCCTGCAATACACAAACATACACTCTATTACACACTTGCATTTAATCCACACTTAATTCAACAGGTTTATACACTGTTACAAAAAAATTGTAGTATTCATCATGTATATACTGTTATTTAATTTTCTCGGCGGAATCTCTTATCCAGGGAAAACTAACATTCAAGATTAAAGGAACCTGAGCATCGTACTGTAACGTCCAATACTAATCCAATACAAAGGCAATAACATTTTACACATCAGGTCATACTGTAATAATTTAAAGCATGCCTGAAATAGTAAAGTGTACCTACCGCAGTCTGTAGGCCCATGGGTCCTTGACCCAGAAACTTCATTCCCGTATCGATCGACACACCAACACTGACCACTACTCCCGTGACACTGATGCACTTTAAAATACCCATCCTCATCACAAGAAGGGATATACAAACCTGGAAATATACACATAATAGCTCAAAACAATTTGTCAAAATAATGAATACGTTGTCAACACAAGTTATATGAGTCAAAAATACACTGTCATTGTACTAAAATGTCAATAAGTCGGGTGCGTTTTAGAATGCATATTCAGGCTTCAAAGCATTGCACAAAGCTGGAAGACACATGGCTCACTATAGAAGAAACTTTTCCTGAATTCACAAATCCCTCCCCGGCTGCTACATCTTTTAGCGGGTACCCGAGAGTATTCAACAAATACACAGCATATCAGTCTGTGTTTGTTTCTGTTGTTCTTTGTGTTGTGAAAGACTCCAGGTTTCTTCAGTAGAATGCATCTGCTTCACTTGCCCGTCAACCAACCTTCTTTTCCGACACCATTAGATGTGTTGACGTCATTTTTGTGGCTTCTAAGGTATAGCTTTGCTGGAAATCATTTGGATCGACTAGCCTCAAGATTTATTTCCCTTCAGATGATCTCCCTGATTACGTGGCTGTAACCCTCCCGTTATTCTTGCTGGTCGACGTGTGAAATATTGAGCTCGGACAGCTTCGCAAGATGCGTCCTCCTTAACCCGGGATGTTCTCCCCCTCTAGAAACCGGCCAATTTCTGCAAGCTAACTGTCTGCCCCGGGCCTCAGGAGCTCCCACAAGGCAGACTGCGATGACTCACCAGAGTCACGGACACCTCATGAAATCCTTGTGCTGGCACGAGATGGCAGAGCCTGGTTTACTGGTAAGGGACGTGCTCCAATGGCACGCCCCCTCCGATCACGAATTTGGCACGCCCCCTCCGATCACGAATTTGGCACGCCTCCCAGACCTGGCGCTTGGAAGCTCTGCCAGTCTCGGGCCCCTTCGCTTTCTCCCTCTCTGAGCACGAACTTCTCTTGATTGTGGTGCTGCGATTAGCTTCGGCAGCAAACGGCAGTCGCCCTTGCAGCGAGCACTTTCCATTCTGATGGGAGCGTTAGATTGTAAATCCCAAAGTGGCCACTTGAACTGAAATGGCACTGCACCGGATTTTTCCCACCACTAACACCTTTTGGTGCTGAACGTCTTGTCACTCACAAGTTTGCGTCCAAGTTTAGAAGGATTAGCATTATGGCAAAAGCAGCAGGTTGCCCAGAGCCAGACGGACTCCCCTGGGCAGGGATCTAGAAAGGCTGTGCTCAGGTGCTAATAACCACAAGGCCAGTGATAGGGGCTTGGAGCTGAGAGAGAGAGAGAGAGAGAGAGAGAGAGAGAGAGAGAGAGAGAGAGAGAGAGAGA
>JAOYSI010004963.1:0-13885 GCA_025775065.1 Hiodon alosoides
TGCCTTCGTTGGTTTTACTTTTAATTCCATAGTTGTTGTGTCGAAATATGGCATTTTTAAAAATTTGTTTTTTTCAACACATTGCCTTTTTTTTTTTTTTTTTTTTTTTTTTTTTTTTGATGGCCAAGAGAAGTACTACTATGTAAAAATGGTGAATGTCCCAAAAAAGCAAAACTACTCCCAATTAGCGTAATCAGATCTAAGAATACTATTTGGAATGTTTGAACTTGATTTTAAACGTGCTCGTTTGATTCAAAGTTTTCTACGTTTCCACTTTATGAAATCCGAAGTTTCTGTGGGCACTTTGCCAAGCTGGCAAGCTTGTTTTTGTATATTTAATCAACATACAATAAGCGTCATCTCTGTTTGCACCACGCGTTTTAAAAATTTTATTTTGTCTGAAATTATCAGAGAAGTAAAACAGCTTGTCAGTGCATTGGGTATTTTGAAATACGTACTTTTGTTATATTATGATTTTTGGTTGCAAATACTAAAATAGTTAATAGTTTAATAATGCTATTAAATAGCGGTGCCTCATAAAGGCAAGCGTTTATAGTTTTAAAAATAACGTTACCCTCAGCTCTAACACTCAATCTGCTTCTTTTCATTATGGTATATTTAAAACGATATGATCACAGAACCCGCAATGCTGAAAACGAAGAACCCAAATTAAAATGGTTCTCTTTAAGATTAAACGGCCAATGGTGACGTAGCATTGACAGTTAATTATATAAAACGGTGCACTGCCATGAATCTCAGTTCTCCTCCATAGCATAGCCTTGACAGCAGCTGGTGATTGGGGATAACTTGACTGGGTAAAACTGAGCAACTGTTACACCAGAAGTTGATTGATAATGAATGATCTGATGCAGGTGTAGAAGCACGTTTGAGAATACAGGTCTCCATGAAACATGCAGTCCAAAGTTGTGTGACTATCTGGAAGCTGCTGGTAAATATGAGGGAAGACATGAGAAAGTATTACAATTTTTCCACATGTATGTGTCTAAAGGAAATTATATCCCTATCCCTGTTTTTTCACTATAAGGCGTTTTTTTTGTTTTTTATGACCTTTTACATTTAATTTATCCAACACAATCGCGATAGTTATTTGAAGCTATACACAAAACCTATTAATATGACATATAACACTTAACGGTTATATTCCGTTTTGCGTGGACACCTCGCACAGCAGGAGTGTCCACGCAAGCGGGTTTGGACTTTTCAGGCGTGACCTGCCCCAGCTCAGAGTTCAGCTGTGGGAATGGGAAGTGTATTCCTCATTCCTGGAGGTGTGATCTCACAACGGACTGCAGCGATGGCAGGGACGAAGAGGGCTGTGGTGAGCCGTTACCCATTTTTCACTCTTCTCTCTCAACTCCTCCGACCTTAACCGACCTTGACCTCCAATCTTTGCACGCTGATCAAATGTTCATCGGTTTGTTTCAATTCTGAGTGAGGAAGCAATGTTGTGCCATGTCTCTGAACAACGCGTTCCATCATCCGGTATGATTACGGAAGTATCCACAAATTTTTTTTTTAGTTGTAGTTAGCAATTTATTTATGCTGCAGTGATGTAGCATTGTTGCTACGGTTAGGCTAACGCTGGCTGTCCTGTTGCAGATCGAAACGAATGCCAGGAGGAAAATGGAGGATGCTCTCACGTGTGCATTGACGAGCCCCTGAGCTTCACGTGCGACTGTCCCAGTGGCATGCGGCTGGTGGGGGACACACAGTGTGAGGGTGAGGGGCACCGTTTGTCTACTCCAGCTCAGTTTAATTCATTTACTCCTAATTGCACCGTGTGAATTACGAAGCACACACTATGCAATACAAATTATGGGCTCAGACTTAAAGAAATAATGTTAATGAATACAAAGTCTTGCTAGGTTTAGTTTAGTCCATAAAAGTACATGTTAAGCACAATTTTGGTGCTGAAGACCTCTCCCTGTCACTGCTCCCAGAAATCAGTGAGTGCCTTGATGCTGATGTTTGCAGTCAGCTGTGCGTTCATGTCAACGGGACCTTCATCTGTGACTGTCATGAAGGGTACTTTAAAAGTCCTCTGACAGGGGAATGCAAGGCTAGAGGTAAGGGATGAAGATGAAAGATGAAATGCCCTGAATGCATGAAAAGGCTCTCGCTTTTTTTGCCATTGTAAGAAAAATATATCATCTTACTAATTCTTCATTGTTTTTTCTTGCATGACTCCATCAGAATTCAATTCAATTAAAATGTATATAGATGCATTTATTACTGTTTATGAATCTACAGGGGAAAAGGCTCTGGTGTTGTTCAGCAGCGTAAAAGGAGTGCAACAGATTGACACTTGTAGTTCAGAATACAGAAGCCTGGCTGGAGGCCACGTGGGACCTGGTCCTCTGGCTGCTTTCACTGCAAATCGTAGTCTGTACTGGGGAAATTCACTCGAGGGTGCCATCTACAGGTACACACTAAAAACACAGAGGCTGTCAGAACCAGGTCAATAGCTGTTTGGAAGTAACTGCAATTTTAAGGCCCTTTCAGGTGTTTCAGGCTCGCAACTTGTCTTATTTTTTTGGAAAAATTGGAACAATATTGCCCTTATAACTTAATTTCTCTCAGGATCTCTCTGGACGAAAACTCCCAGAAGCCTGCGTTGGTGTTGGGTGGCCTTGGCACCCCCCTGGGGTTAGCTGTGGATTGGTTGCATGAGCTTCTCTACTGGACTGATGCCAAGACCAAATCAGTCAACGTGGCCCCGCTGAATGGGTCCATGCGGCGTCTCCTTATAGGTGGGCTAATGAAACCGACTGGCGTGGCCGTGGATCCTTTGTCGGGGTAAGTTGCTTCAGTTAAAACTAACGTAAAAGGCGATAGAATATGCGTCAAATTGCAGCACCTTTCTTGGTCATTTAAAAATCAATTCTCTAACGTTTCCCCAGTCTTCTGTTCTGGGCAGACAGTGGCAGCTCTGCCAGAATTGAGCGTGCTAGCATGGATGGGCTCAACAGAGTGACACTGGTCTCTTCAGCGATACACTCTCCTGTTGCAATCTCTCTGGGTGAGCAACATCTACGTCATGCTTACTGCTGGAATTCCTGCTCGTTGACCGGCCATTAGGCCTTCACGCTGTTGGACACTTGCTGTTGCATCTTAAATGATATGTGTTGTTCTGAGTTATCCAAGCAAGCTGTAGATTTGTGGCCATGGCAAAGCCTCTGCAGTTTTTGTGTATTTTCAAACTTCTCATTTCCAGACATACCAAGGCGTCTGTTATATTGGGCAGACTCTGTAAAGCGCACTATCTCGCGAGTTGGGTTTGATGGGCAACACCGTAAGACTGTGTTGGAGTCAAACGGACATCTGGACAGGCCTTTTGGATTGGCAGTATTTGAGGTAAAGACATGATTTTGCGGCATTTTGATTAGAGTATGTTCATGCCCAATTATAACGTTGCTGCAGAAATGTACACACACAAGATGTTTATTATTATACAGCCACAACACATTTGCATACACTACATTGGAATATTAAGCTAGCCAGCAAAAATTCTGAGCAACACAGAAGGGAAACAAAAATATCACTCACAACAGAGCCACCTGTCAGGTTGAAGGATGCTATTATTAGTTGGGTAGAAAATGTTGGTGCTAGGGAGTACATTGTGAACTGAAGAGGAATTAAAAATATAACATTAAACCCTGTTCTCAAATGTTTAAAGACAAGATCCCATATTTTGGAATAATGTAAGAGTCGATTAGCTGACATTTTGAAAGATTTATGTAGTCGACGAGTATCTGATACCTAGCCATTTTTTCCCCAGTATTTGCAATGCTAATTTTATTCCGGTCAGAATGAGGAAATGCATAGCAGCGGAATATTTATGGTTGATTTTAAAAAACCCGTTTCCCAGTGCCACACACTTTTTTTTGTCTTACTTTTGAGGCAGTGTAGTGTTTACAGATCCGTGCACCAAAAGTGCCACTTCTGGAAAAGTCGTCTGAGTTCTGTGGGAGAGTTTACCTGAATTCAGATTCAGGTTCCTTATCCACTTTTGGTCGAATACGTTTAGTGTAGGACTTTGAAACCAGATGTTTCTGCTGTGACAAGTAGCTTGTAGAGTTAAGGTTTGATATAGAGGTTTGTCTAAATATTGATGGTTAAATACATTCAATTATTTAACTGTAAATAAGAATAGTTTGGTTTCTGGGAGAGAGAAGTCATCTTAATTTTTTAAAAACCATTTCAAGCTGTAGTTGAGAACCAGAACTGGAATGCAATCAAGTTTGTGATTTAGCTTTAATGGATAACTAATTTAGAATGGACATTCTATTGATTGTTTTGTCAACAGCCAGATGGGGGCGTTATTGTATCTTTAATTTTTTTTCCAACTTTAAACTGAAAGGAGATGCTGTAGAGTAGAAAATAGAGAAACTCTTTTTGTGTGCGTTTCTGTACCTATTCATTTGTCTAGGTTGGATTGCATTTGGCTGCCAAGTTATTTGAAAGAACTGGTGGTCCAGAAAGGGAAAAAAATGTTTTCTGTTGTCCCATAGAAGGACGTGTGTTATTAACATTCTGCTGTCTCTTAGGGCCGTGTGTTCTGGAGTGATGAAGAGTCTAGCTCCCTCTGCAGCGCGGACAAACATAATGGAAGTCTTTCTCGGGTCCTGCTGTCTAACATCAGGTCCCCTGGAGGGCTGGTAATTGTTCACCCTGCCCTTCAGCCAGAGGGTACGTCACATTAATTTTTAGATTTTCCCCCGAATAATTTCATTTGCATTATAGAATGAATTAGAATTATAGAACGCCTTTCTTTCTTTATTCTCTGTTCAGTCGTTCTCTGTGGTTTTCGCAGGTCATGCAGTGTGCGGCCACGCTGGGGAAGTCTGTAAATTTCAGTGTGTGCCCAAGCTTTTTTCTAACGACGAATCTCCCATGTTTTCCTGCCTGGTTCCTGCTGGTAATGTTTCTGAGTGCCGTGTGTGCGCGCTTGTCTCTTTGCCTTCGTCTCGAGGGTAGGACATATTTTTGTGTAATTATACCGACTCAAAGGAGTTATAGAAAAGGTGCGTAACGACTTAACTAAGATATTTTTTTTTTTTTTTTTTTGTCTTCCTTCACCAGAAGTCAGATCTCACCCAGTGCAGGGTGTAGTTCTTCCTGATGCTATCTTTGCAGGGGTGGTTTCGATTATTGGTGGGTGTGGTTGTTGTTTCTCATTTTTGTGCTCTTTTTATTTTTAATCGTATCCTACTTCTTCACCATTTTTAACATGCACTATATGGACACCTGCACATTACACCTATAGGAGCTTTTATGACATCCTATTCTAAATCCATAGGCAGTAATATCGAGTTGGTCCCCCCTTTGTAGCTATAACAGCTTCCACTCTTCTGGGAAGGGTTTCTACAAGATTTTGGAGTGTGTCTGTTGAAATTTTTGCTCACTCTTCCAGAAGAGCATTTGTGAGGTCAGACACTGATGTTGGATGAGAGGGCCTGGCTAACAATCTCTGTTCTAGTTCATCCCAAAGGTGTTTGAAAGGGTTGAGTTCAGGGTTCTATGCGGGCCAGTCAAGTTCTTCCACACCAAAATCATCCAACCATGCCTTTATGGACTTTGCTTTGTACACTGGGGCACAGTCATGCTGGAACAGTAAAGGGCCTTCCCCAAACTGTTTCCACAAAGTTGGAAGGATAGAATTTTCCAAAATGTCTTGGTATGCTGAGGCCTTAACATTTCCCTTCAGTGGAACTAAGGGGCCTCGGCCAATCCCAGAAAAACTACCCCATAGCATTATCCCTCATCCACCAAACTTTACAGTTGGTGTTAGGCATTGTGCTTGGTGATGTAAGGCTTGCATACAGCTGCTCAACCATGGAAACCCATGCCATGAAGCTCCCAGTGCACAGTTTTTTTGCTGATGTTAATGCCAGAGGAGGTTTGGAACTTTGTAGTTATTGAGTCAGCAGAGCGTTGGCGACTTTTATGCGCCTCAGCACTCAGTGACCCCGCTCTGTAACTTTACGTGGTTTTCAAGTTTCTGTGGTTCTTAAATGCTTACACTTTGCAATAATACCACTTACAGTTGATTGTGGAATATCTAGGAGGGAAGAAATTTCACAAACTGACTTGTTGCAACCACACTCAAATTTAGTGAGCTCTTTAGAATGACCCAAATGTTTGTAAAGGCAGACTGCATGGCTAGGTGCTTGATTTTATACACTTGTGGCAATAGGACTGAATGAAACGCCTGAATTCAATGATTAAGAGGTGTGGCCCAATGCTTTTGTCCATATAGTGTGTTTTTCTGTTGTTGACTACCGTTTTTATTTAAATGAATTCCCCTAGCCTTTGGAACTGGTTTAAAAAAATGTTTTAATTATTAGTGATGAACATTTAAAATTCCTTTACGCTGTGCATTCCATCCTCAAGCGATTAATTTTAAAGATTGGAATTGACTATAGGTTTTATCAGTATAACTTTTAACAACTTCTTTTTAGTGGACTGATAAAAAAAGGTAACTAGCGAACTAGTTTCTGTTTTTCAGCTGTATTTTTTGACAAGAATAAAAACAACTTCCGACAAAATTGACTTCAGGTTGAGATGCTGTGTAGTGAACAGTCGCCCGGTTATTCTTGTTTTTACAGTAATTATGGGTGTGCTCCTGGCGTTATGGTGGTGGAGAGGTGAGCTCAGAACTTTCAGGCCCCGTAGTCTGCCGGCTGATATCTCCCTGAAAGAATCCCGGGAACTGCTGGTGCCAGTTATTGTGTCCCAGACCTGTTCTCCTAAGGTCAGTGCTAATAATCCACGTTTTCACCATTAAAAATGTCCATTTAAAAAAATGCTGTAAATTTAGCCTTCTCTAAACGGAACTATGCTCGTCCTTAACAGGATTAGATTAAATCTGACTGTAATCTATTTTCTCAGGACACACTACTAAAGATGGAGGTGGACTGAATGAACCGAGGGTACCTTTGTTAAAGTCTCAGATGTTGGCCTACACCATGTCAACCTTTTCTCTGTCTGAGTGGCTGCCGGGAATATCAAGGAAATGGCATCGTCCAGCTCTTCGGTTTCCTGGGTGATCTAGTGTGTCTGACTTATTTCCCTAAGAGTTTTAAGTTATTCTTCTTGGTGTAAATATCTTAGTTAAAATGAACTCTTACCTCAAAGTTATTTGGTACCTATGACAGATATGATATTTAGTTCACTCTAGTCGTTTTTAAGCTATGTCGGCGAGAGCAGTTTCTACAACGTTAATGTATTATTAATTATACACTATACTAAAAGGTCTCACCTTTACCAAATCTGAATAGCATTTTGATCTCTTAACATGCCTTGCTATACTTTGCACAGCTAAACAAATTATTAATATATATCCCCCATATTGATCCCATACTGTTCCATAACATCGCTTTGGATGACATCTATGGGCAATTCTATAATTAGCACTGGGTGTTTTTTTTTCCATTGTTTTTTTATCAGGACAGAGAAAAGAATGTGAATGTCTGTTATGGTTTGTCGAAATCTGGTGAAAGGTGAGACGCGATCTATGATAAGAACGTTTGATCGCTGACATTGATATATGCTGGATGTACTTGAATTTGTGTTGATCAGGAACAGTAAAACTGTATTTAATATAAAGTTTATCAAAAAAGTTTAACTGAACTACTAACTGTACTACTGAATAAATTGGGTCTCGGATGAATGATTTATGTTATTTATTTCTGAAAGATGAGTTCTCGGTTGTAAATTCAGTTTTGTTAATTTTGTTTTAAAATCGTTTCCGCTTGTTGGCAATCTGGCAGTCTTGATTAACTCTGTGATTGCGATCCAATAAAATATTTTCTGTTGTACGATACTTTGCAGTTAATAAAATGTTTTTTTCTGGAATTGCCAAGTTTTAAGAAAAATTTGATGCTAAATGTTCTTACTTTTTTTGTATTCCACTCCATGTCAAAATAACAGAATTATTCCAAATCTAATGATAAACTATGCAGTTATGCAGCACCTCTTAAAAGCACTTCCCAATGTGTGAAAAGCACACTTTATAATAATGGTTGTATTATTTCTTGTAGAGAAACTTTAAGCTACTTTTTAATGGACTCACTCTCATGAGTCTTGTGGAGTTCCAGAGCTTTTGGGAATAACACAAATCACTTGTATACAGGTGTTATACAGCATTAATATAGGAGGGTCCCTGATGAAACGAAATTCGAGTGGTTATGTGGAGGAGAGGATAAATGTTGTGTCATGAAGATTATGTGTATGTGTAGCCATACCATTGATTGACATGCGTGGCTGCTTATAAAAAAAAATAATAATTGGAGAGGAAACCATAGCAAAGACAATAAAAATCAAGAGTAACTTCATAACTTGCAAGTGATCTAGCCAGGATTCTATCTACCAACAAAACATACCATCATGTGTGGTTTTAGAAAACATCTGCAGTTTAGGTCTTACAATAGAAATCCTCAATCAAAATCCACCTGAGGTTTCTCTGTTTTGGTTCAGATGCATCTAATGTTCTGCCATTGGTTTTATGTAAGGTAATAAGTTGGAACCCAGTAGTCCTGAAATGGCTACCTTCAAATCAAATTAAGTGTAATCATCGATTTTCCTTATAATTTACATGTCGGTAGTAATTCATTTCTCAGTGAATCAGTGTTTTGTGTATGGTTTACAAGATTAAAGATAGCCATGCCACATTTTATTTGTAATGGTGTAATATTAATCTAACAAATATTTAGATGCATGCAGTCAATATAAATCAATGCTATTTGCAAAGAAGGAATAAAATGGCATGTTCTATATTCAGATAGGAGAGCATAGGTAATTTTGCAAACTGAACCATTTTAAGTCAGTGGCACTAGGTAAGGCAAAAGCCCTAAATTAACTTGGTACTAATCTTCAGACTGTATTTATAACTCTTCTTAAGGGATACGGAAGAAAAGCAATGAGATTAAACCAGAAGAGGAAAAAATCCCTAACCCTTTGAGCTCGTTGTCCGCTAAAACAAATCTCTTCTCCTTCCCACAGCAGTCTTCATTTGAATGAATAAGGAGATGGAGAACCTTTTCCTCTGTGAATGCAAATGATTTAGTTTTATTTCAATCCAGCTAATTTGGCTACATTTACTTAGCAAACCTTTGACGTTTGTTTTTTTCCTCTTTTGTTTAACCTCCTTAAGGGCTGTTAATATGGATCCCTCTCAGAGAAACATTAAGAAAAAACTGAAAAAGAGACGGTCTACCTTGTTTCCAAGCCTGAGGCTCAGAGACGGCTTTTCGCGTAGTATAGACGAGGAAGAGAGCCCTTTCCCCTTCTCACAAGACCGCTCTGTCAAGCCCTGGTATTCCATGGAAAATCTGGATAATCTGGAAAATCTGGATAGCCCAGAGCCAACAGCAGAAGGACCCGCGAGAAAACCACTTGAGGAACGAATGCAGCTCCCATCAAGACCGTCGAGTACGATGAGCATCAATGTGGGGGGCAAGGTTTTTCACATCGCCAGGCACGTGGCCATCCGGTACCCTCACACTCGCATTGGCACCCTGGCCCTGTGCACTGACCGCGTCAAGCAGCTGACACTTTGTGATGACTACTCGGTGCTCACTAACGAGTTTTTCTTCGACCGTGATCCTGCATTCTTCCACTATATATTTCACTTCTACAGGAGTGGTGTTTTATGGGTAATGGAAGAACTGTGCCCCATTAACTTTGAGGAGGAGATGGCCTATTGGGGGTTAAGCTTAAAGGAGACCCAACGCTGTTGTCGCATTTTGTTTGAAGAGAAAGTAGATGAGATTAAGGACTATTTGAAAGTCGAAAAGGAGCTAATGGCAGAGATAGAACCTAAGCATGATGAGGAGGGCTTCAAAACCATGTTCCTGGGTGATTTTCGTAAGGCTTTATGGGACTTAATGGAAAACCCGTACTCTTCAATGTCAGCAAAAGCCTTTGCTATCTTTTCTAGCCTCTTTGTACTCATCTCCATTGTTGCCATGACGCTCAACACAGTTTATGAGCTCAGAACGAATACCATCTATGGCAAGACTTACATGGAATGCGTAGAGATTGTTTCCATCCTCTTCTTTACCTTCGAGTACTTTCTACGTCTGCTCACCACCTGTAACATCAGACACTTCTTGAAGAGTGCCCTAAACTTTGTAGACTTGGTGGCTGTCATGCCCTACTTCATTCAGCTGATCTTTGAGGCCATCTCTGACCAAGAGGACCAGAGTGTTCAGGAAGACTTGCAGACCATGGCGCGGGTCAGCAAGGTCAGCAAAGTGCTGAAGATCGTGAAGCTCATGCGAATTTTTCGAATCCTCAAGCTGGCACGACACTCGACTGGAATGCGGGCGTTTGGGTTCACAATCCGTCAGTGTTACCAGCAGGTCTGCTGCCTTTTCCTCTTCATCACCATGGGCATTTTCACTTTCTCTGCCCTCTTGCACTCCGTAGAGCATGATGTAGCTGGAACCCCCTTCAGCAGCATACCTGATGCCTGGTGGTGGGCTGCGGTAGGTAACATAATCGGTTGCTAAACACCTATTGGTACTTTTGCTTGTTTTAAAAATATAAACTCAATAAATAAAGCATATGGTGTGTCAAGGCATAAAAAAATATACCTTGACCTTCATTGGACTGTTTATGGCAATAAACTGAGGATACTGTTTGAGATATATCACATAGTCATAATGTGAATTCCTGGCATTTTTACTCAAATGGGAATGTATAAATATAAAATATGAATATAAATATAAATATATGAATATATTTTAAATGAGTATTTAATTAAGTCAACATTTTTGAAGGTAATATAAATCTAATTGACTTTATTTTCAATTATTTTTATTTTTTTTGCTATTTGAAGGCAATTTTTTCCATCACTTTTGCTGTGCACTAATTATCAAATAAGCTAAGGCACAGTGACATGAAAACGTGTGTGCCCCTTTTCTTCTAGGTGAGCATCTCCACTGTGGGATATGGTGACGTGGTGCCGGTATCCCTTCTTGGTCGGATAGTGGCATTTGGCTGCATCTCCTTTGGCATTATTCTGAACGGTATGCCCATCTCTATCCTCTTCAACAAATTCTCTGACTACTATGCCAAACTGAAGGCCCAGGAGTACACTAACACCAATGTACAGCGTGGTTTTGAGCTAAAGGCCCGTCTGCGTCGCAAGCTCAAAATGGGCTTCAAATCCTCCGCAAGAGACGTGGATGAAAACAACATCTTTTACAGCCGCCACTGAGCTGCTCACAACTCCCAACTTTGCTTCCTTGCCCCAGCATGTGCATCTCGGGGTACTTACCGCCAGCATCGAATAGAGATGCCTTTCTACAGATGTGAGGAACATAGAATTTTCAACTAAAGCAGAATTTTGAGAGCTGTGATGACTGCTACTTTGTATCATTCTTTCTTTTGTTTATAGTTTCTGTAGAATGTACTCCGCTTACTGTTATCTGTTAAAACCTTTTCAAACACCAATATTAGTCTTTGCATTATTGTTATTAGAGTCTAAATATCTACAGGACTTTAAGCCCCAATAATTTGACACACGTACCATTAATGAGTAGTTTGCATTACCAAAACTTTATGTAAATGCTTACATTTTTGAAAGACTAACAGCAAATCAGTTTTATAACCTAAAATTGGTTGTCATTTTCTGGGTTTTCCCATTGAATATCTCCACTTTAAAGGCCTCCAGGAAGCAAAAATGTCCATGAGGCCTTCACCTAACAAGCTAGGAAGATGCACAGTTTGGTCCATAATTCTAGAACTCTGTATACATTTTCCTCAAAATATTTTTAAACAAAACATGTATTCTAGGGTTAAATTCACATAAAGTTGGCATATTGAATTCAAATGTTATCCCCTGGCTTTCTAGTGACCAAATGTATTTTTTTAACTGGTTAAAGCATTTATTTTTCTAAAAATGTTCTTCCTTTAATGTTATTTAGATGCCATGCCCCCAAATGACAAACAAAATGTTGTGACAAAAGATAGTACTAATATTACTTTAAAATGGTTTCCAATTTATTGAAGCCTCTGGAGCTTCTCTGCAACTGAATGACACGAAGACTTAGGAATGTTGGGCTAATGCTAGCAAGTAGACTTTCTTTTGTAATTGGATTAATTGTAATCTGGTGACTGTTTTTATTAGTTCCAAATGCAGTAGCATGACAATACTGGTGAAAATTCCCCTTTTCCCCCCTCTACTTTCTCTTGTTGGGTTCTACATACTTTACCTTCCCTCAGGAATTCATCCAAATGATTTTGCCCCTCACTGGCTGTCAAGTCGCTGAGGGATTTGCTTTTGTTGCATATGAACATGATGGCTAGTTTGGAACTTTGATTGGTCATGGTCCTTCCGATTTAAAATTGCAAAAGCAATATTTACATAGTCTTTACAATATAAAAAAAACGAAGAAGAGGATGCAAGAGAAAACGATAAATCAATAAAACAATAAAATAATTTGATTTGATTTGATTTTAGGAATCGGAAATGCAGCAGGTTACCACAAAATGGAACAAACCAAAATTCCGGCAACATTTTTACAATCTATGCAGATTATAACAAAATCTGCAAAAGTGTTTGCACACAAACATCCGTGCAGCTGTAATAAAATACACAATAAAAAATTCAACATTGTGATTGACAGTAAAAACAAACGCGTCATCTCTCGACTTGACCCATTGACCCGGTCTTCTTCTTGGCGACTGTTCCAGACCTCTGAACGTTTTTAATATTGCTCTAACTGTGCGGCATTATCAACGGTTTCATAACGGAGAACGGAATAATTGCTCTTTGGTTTTTCTCCATGGTGGTGAACGAAGTGATTATA
Source organism: Hiodon alosoides (assembly GCA_025775065.1). Taxonomy (NCBI): domain Eukaryota; kingdom Metazoa; phylum Chordata; class Actinopteri; order Hiodontiformes; family Hiodontidae; genus Hiodon; species Hiodon alosoides. Next base: position 12,840 of record JAOYSI010004963.1, read on the forward strand.
CATGCATGCAACCTTATTTATACCCGAGGGAAAGTTCGGTTTTATTTTTTAAATTATTCAGGGGTGCAAATAATTTTGACCCCTGTGTATTTGTAAAAAAAATACTATTACTCAAAAACTTTTTTAAGCGTAGTTAAGTAGTAGAAACAAAGGATAACGGATATTTGTGTTTATCCTTGAGGAGGAAGGAGTAATAACATTTTTTCTTTCCGTGTTGTTGCTACGGTCATCCGTTTCAAACACAATCTATTCGTAGTACAGGCGATCATTACATTCTTATTTGTAAAGGATTTGAAATGGTTAGACAATCAGAATTATTTCAATTAAAACAAAGACTAGACGAATTTTAAAGTTAAAGTGCACAGAAAACTTCGTTATTTACCTTAAAAACGTATAAATATGTGTAGCATGGTTCAGATTCTACAGTGACGTGAGTTCACGCGCTATTCACGCAGACGATAAGATATCGTCAGCAAGCGTACCAACTACTGCCGAACACCGGCTCTGGGTGTAAGGAATCACACTGAAGTCAAGTTTCCTGCAACATGAGGTTTAAAATTAGAAGCTGCCTCCATTACGCGTGTCTTTTAACCAGGTACAAGCTGCATAAACGGATTAATGTCGCCTATATGTTATTACCTTGTTATGTAAAATAATGTGGAGTTTACGTATCAGTGAATTATTGGAACCAGAAGTTATTCATTAAAACAAATTTAGAACGAGGAAGTGCATGTGAGTGAATTGCAGACCTCTTCAACTATATAAAATGAATCATAATTATATTATATGTATACATATTATTATATTATACATTATAATAGCTTGGTTATTAGATATTACGTCAAACGATTGCCTTGTATATATCTTGTAATAAATCATTAAATAATATTTTTAACGACAATGGGAAGGCAATAATCGTCTCGCTTTACCGGAAATATTTTCTTTTTTGCATGCTATGTTTGTGTTTTGAAATCATTTTAATTTGATATATATATATATATATTTAAATTTGTGTGTGTGTGTGTATATGTTTGTATGTATATATA
>JAOYSI010004964.1:0-13884 GCA_025775065.1 Hiodon alosoides
CGGCAGCCCCCGCGAGGGTGGCTAGAGTCCCTAGCAACGGGGAGACGCATTTCGCCATCCCCGTTACAATATTATAGGTGACTTGGAATGGAATGTGCCCCTGCGTTCTATACATTGGAACTCTTTATAAAAAGTCCACGAAGTGAATTTACTTTTCAATAGCCTCTTCCTGACTGGCAGTTCCACGGAAAGGAACGTGATTTGTTTAAATTGCGCGTACAATCTTGAGACTTAGCAAGACAAATATTTCAGTGTTAGTCGCAATCTTTGATTTACTTTTAAGGAGCATCGGAGTTGAAGATCAATTACCAGTCTTAATTAGGGTAATTTGGTGCAATGTTATTAGTTGCACTACCTCTTTGGCGAATGACAAATGGGAAAAAGAATTCTACAAAGTGCTTATTTGTGTTTACTAATCACGTTTAGTGTAGCGCAGCTGCGTAAGATGAATGATCTAGGAATTCCTCTATAACATGCTGTTTTTATTTTATTCATCCGTTCACCAAGAGGGATTTGCATTGATTCTTATGATTGGCTTATTAAGAAAGTTTTAGCTTTATGCGTGGCCTGGTAAGAGCGTGCCGTTTGTTCATACATCACATTGCGTAACAGTGATTAACGTTCACAGTTATTCACTGGAAGTTCCGTAAGCGCAGTAATGAAACTGCTAAGAGTTTGGCATAATAAACCACAGTGAAATTAAAATTTAACCCATGTTAATGACTCCCCTCGCTCCCACAAAAAAACCCAGTCATATGACGCGCTGTGCACTTCCTCCGAGTTAGCATGTAGCATGAGTCAGCGAACTCTTAGTGTTTCTATCGGTCGTTATCGTTTAACGGAGTGGGGAGGTGTTTTCCTTCACCACAAACGATGCAGCTGTGGCAGAGAAGGCTGGGTCTTGGATGTAAACTAATTTTAATTGCTTCTCCCTATTCAACATAGTGTCAGTTATATTTACATAGGCAGTAAGTTATGATCTAATCACCTATAGCTATAATCCCAGTGATGCCAGTACTCAAGCAGACACTGACATTAATGCATTTGTTGATTAACCAGCACTGTACTGTCGCCGTTTATGGGTATAGCTTAGCGTGTCACGGTTTAAAGGTTGTGAGAGAGTATGAGCAACGAAGGGCAGCGTAGAAGTGTCCCACACTCCGCCATTGAGTCATAGAGAATATTGAATGCATTAATACAGAAGGTGGCCGGTTCGACTCAAAACTGCTGCTGTACCCCTTCATTAAATACACAGTTGTATGAATGGCCTTGTGAAATATTTAGCCATGTTCGTAGCTTAGTGTCTGCTACGTGAATACATATTGTAGCGTTTTTATATCAAATAAACAATATATACCCGTTACAATATCAAACACCTTTGGAATCGTATATATTACTTTATCTCCATCAGAATGCAGGGACAGTTAGTTACATGAAATACTTTCTCCCTCTATAAATTTTTCATCACCCTTTTTCTTGTGCATTTTTTTATTTTCGTTCCAATCTGTTAAATTTAAGGTCAGATAGTATATCTTCTATTGAATGAGAATATAATGGGTAATTGGGGTGCCATTGTGATGGGCTTATTTCTTCTATCAGTCATTATGTCTTGTGAATTCTATTGGAATCTTTATTGTAAAAAGAAGATTTTATGCTCCTCTTCAAAACCTGAAGGACAGCCTGGGATCATTGAAAGTTCTCCCAAACAGAACTTTATTTAATCTTATTTTCAATTGTCTTTATTTCCACATCAATACAGACATGACTTTCTTTACTCTGCCTGGCCAAGTCATGCTGCCATCACGGTTTAATTTCTGTTCTGTTCTGTTCTCTGACAATATACGATGTATGTAAGCGTCCATATATGCCATTAATTGTCTTGGTACCATCAAGGTGAAACGCTTCTTTTTATAGATTCAGTTATTTTTTCTATAACAGAGATGCTTTCCACTGGTGCACTGCAACCTAACCATTTTCCAACCCTCTACAACTGTAAGCTACTTACAGTCCCATTGAAAGCAGTGTATGGTTATCGTGAGACATAACCCAGACATTGACTCATGTGTCCATAGAACATTGTTCCAGAACTCTTGAGCAGTGAATTATGTTCTTCTTAGTGAAAGTGGTTTCCGCTTCTGCCATGGATCCCGTGTCTTTCTGGTGGTGGAGTCGTGAACACTGACCTTAGCTGAGGAGAAAGAGGTCAGGATGTTGTTCTAGAGTTCTTTCTTACTTCATAGATGATTTTACTCCTCGCCCTTGGAGAGATTTTAGCAGGATGGCTACTTTTGGGAAGATTCTCCACTGTCCCAAACTTGACTATGGTTCAGTGCAGCCCCAGAGCCTTAGAAAAAAGACACCTTATCTCATGTTCCGTCTATTTACTACTATGGTCCACAAACAGATCTGAACAAATTCAATGTGAAAAATGTGTTAAAATGCAAAAAATCAGACAGGGGGCTAATACTTTTTCATAGCACTCTGTAATGTTTCATAGAGTGTCTATTTGTTTGCCGGTATACATTTTCAATTACTTTTTTTTTTTCAGATTAGATTCTGTCACAGACATTGCTTTACATATAAGACAATAAATTATATTGCTGCTGCAATTTATTTATGTATTTTTAAAATTTCAACTCAACCAATTCAAAGACACATTTTAATTGGAATTGTGTTATTTTTATACCATGATACAAAATCTGTCTCTTTATATCAAAAGTAAAAATCTGATTATGACTATATTATCAGGAGACATGCAAACGGGGTTACCTGATCATTACAACGGGAGAACAGCATGTTTCCTCTGTGTTCCTAATCTTTGCATATTTCCAGTTTCTGGCTTAATTACAATTATCAATAGAGCTTATGTTAAAGAAGAGCCTGTCAGGAATTTACAGTATATGCTGCTATCAACAGTCCTAACCTCAGTAGATAATTATTATTTTAAACCTCTTCCAGATAAGGTCCTTGTCGAAGGAAATTAAAGAGGGGGGAAACTCTCCTCTTTCATTGTTGCAAGTTTTTTTGATTGTTAAAAGTTATATTGGATCAAGCTATTTTCATGATACCTCAAAGGGTTTATCTGTTTGCCTCTTCATCTTACCCATTTCATTTCCATAGAAAAATGTGTCCATAGATTGAAGTCTATTTATATCAGATGTCCTTGAATAGGAAGGGGAAAATAACAGGTGAATGGTGTTATTTCTGCATCACAGGAACACCTGGGCGCGGTCCGTACCTAAAGATGAGTAGACCCCACAGAAAAAAAACTCACTATTGCATTTATACTCACTACTAATATGAGTGGAATGCAGTGTTTCTGTACTGGACCTGACAGGGCGAAATGACCCATGTTGCTATAGAAACCAGCGCACGAGTCAGTTGGTTCTAATCCATTTTCTATACTCTGTGCATTATATATCAGAGAAGATAACCCAGTGTGTATATATTTTCAGACGTGGTTACGGTAATGTGTTTAAATGGTTGTAGACGCTAAATATTTATCAAATGTGAAAAACTCCATTTGACAATCAATACACTTTTTCAGTCGAGATGACTTCCTTATATACCTTTTTGGTCCAATAATCTTTACTCAGCTGTATTTCACCTTTTTCCTTCACTGCCATCGAAAAATTGCAAAACAACATTGCAGACCAGATACAGATGAAATTTCAAACAGATTTTCTTTTGTTTATTTTTTTTATGGTTAGGGGTGGGGGATAAGGACTGGGTGGCACACATTCTATTATTCAAGCTACCCCATACTCCAAATTCCATTCTCAGCTGAGGAAAATAGATATCTTTATGTACATGTGTGTGTACAGTAGGTAGGAGAGATGGTGCCTATCTATCATCAGGGTCCTTTAAATATCCCGCTTGTCCCAATATAAAAGTACTTTAGAGAATTCTGAGGGCCACAGCAGCGTTCCCTGTTTTTCAGCTTAGTAGATCTTTTTCCAGACTTATTGCTGAACTCTGGAGCCACTTTATTTTAATGTGACAGTTATTGGATTTGCTGAAAAGAGTGTATTTAAATGTGCTGGAACCTGGCACAGTGGAAGCAGCTCCCCTTCAGTTCTGCTTGTGGTGCAGATCTGTAGTTAAATGAGGTTTCCAGGTAGCCCGTCACAGTGCAGCCCGGCTCCTCTCAGCCAGACGCGGCCCCTTCACTGGCACTTTTGCTGAATTTACTTTGAGGGATATGACTTGTTGTATTTCCCTTCTGCAGAGGTTAGCACTTCTGGAGCACAAGGGGACATAAATTGACAAGCTGGCTTTGGGACCCCAGGTGCTTTACCCAACAGGCCCTCGAACCAGAGACTGCTGGGGCATCATGGGAGAAAATCGTGCCAAGAGGTGTTACCCTACGGCCCAATTTCAGAGTAGACAAGAGCAATGCATTGGATGTTTCTGAGCTTTTGCCTCCCTGCTGGTTAATTATGTGCCTTTCTCCTGGTAGAACTGTTGGAGAGTTCAGGGAGATATAAGGAATGCACCGTGTCAGTGTTCTCTCAATCCAGACACACTTAATTTTTGTCTGTCTATGAACTGGTAAATGTTGTTTAAAGTGCGAATTGCTTCATACATGCAGTCATGCAGACTGTGACAGTTCCTACCATTTAGTTTATGTGTTTGCCATTGATTATTTTAGTTACCCCCCACAGAAGCCATTATACACATATACACGCAGCGCAGCAGTTTTATTAATTAATGTTCTGTGATAGTTACCCCGTGCAGCCTGGATTGGCTGTGGAAGTTCCAGGTCAGCCGCTGTGCTCCTGCAGGTATTTTTATGGAAAATGATCTTGCCATTTTGAGAATATCCTGGGAGCACATGAGGCCCCTGCTAAGATGTAAACAACAAATTCATTTCTGCACTCTCATGTGTTTTACCAGCCTGATTATTAAGCCTAATTAATTTGTTTGCCTGGATTTGATTTATCAGGCATTTTACTCCTATTGAGTGAAGCTTAAATTATGTTCTCTCCAGCTGCTTTGCTGCGTATGCAATGAGCAAACGGCTGAGCGAGAGAAAAAGAGAAAGAGGCTGGTTTTAATAGCTGTGCTCATGAGAGGCTAACAAATAAAGCAAAGTTTTTGACTAAAAAGGTTGTAATCAACACAAACCATCGGGCTCCACAAATCTGGAAACTAGTAGAGGCCGCACCAATTTGGAGCCTCTGCTGTGTGTGGGTGCCATCACTCCTCCCTCTCTCACCAACATCCCTAATCAGCTCTCAATGTGTTAGTGAACCGACAAGGGCCACACTGGCCCCATACAACGGTGGCCCCAGGCTCACCTCCTCTCTCTTGACCCTGATCCGGTCAACCAGAGATAAGAAAAAAGGGGGGATTTATTTTAGAGGGGTAGAGGCACGCTGTGCTCTGGGAGAGGAGAGAATCCTGTTTTTCAAAGGGGCGCATCTGCCCGTCTGAAGTGCTAAGGTCTGAGGGTGGTGAAGGAGAGCGATGCAAGGTGAGGGATTGGAGAGGCTGATGGACAAGGACTGGAGGAGAATAAGGGGATGAAAAGGTTTTTGGGAGATGAAAGACGAAAACGCAGGGGGCAGACCGAGCAATATTGATTGATGGGGTGGAGGGAAGGGGGTTGTATTTGATGCAGGGGTGTATGCCCTGAATTTAGGGGCACTGCCTCTTGAATAATTGTGTGATTCTAAGATGTGCTGTGTGTTAAGGTTTACAGAATTTCTAATAATTCTACGAACATTTGCAAAAACAGGACATTCAATGTGTTGTAATTTCCAGGGCAATGAAACAGTAAATGTGCCTTGAGTAGCTGTGGTAATCTCTTACAAACAAACTGTAGTCATTGCTTTCCTAATGCCGTCCCTACACAGTGTTAAAGAGCCTCATTTTAGGGGCAATAAATACTTGGTATTTTCATGTTGTTACAAAGTTGGATTATGGCCCGTTGCTTTGTTTGAGCTCCATGGAATTCCCTCCTCTTGTAATTCTTGAGAAACGATTTCCCTGCTGTGTGGCTTCAACTGTGAGCTTTAAAGATTTGTTCCCAGTGAGCGAGTGAGTATTTAACCACTGTTAATCTGCAGGGGTTTACTCAGGTGACTCAGACCGGCAGTTACAACGATGGCCCAAACAGGTGTGTAAGGGAGAGGGGAAATCCTGTTTCATGTAAACCTTAGCAGAGCCTGTTTCATGTAAACCTTAGCCTCCTCTGAATAAGCATTCCATTTACATGCAGGGTCACAAACAATTTAGTCCCTTTTGTAAGAAAACAAGGTTCTGGGTTGAAACGAGGACAAGAACAATGGAGTGGAATTGCTTGTCCGTGCCTTGTAGCCTGTGCAGGGGAGTTGTTTGTTTCTTGTTTCCATGTGAACGGCATGTGTGTTATTGCTCGGAATGTCACACGGGTTACTGGGAGAGTTTGAGTCACCGCGGTGGAGACTGACTCTGACTGACAGCTTAGAGAGCGAAGTCAGAGCTTCTGTGGGTTGGTCAGCCCCTCTGAAGACAAAGCATGGGGTCATTACAGCGATGCCGCTCGTCTGTCTCTCAAATGCCACAATTTAATTGGCTCCCAGATGCTTGAAGATGAACCCCTTTTTTTTTTAAGCAGTTGTCCTAAATGTTCTGTGTTTGTATGTAATATATTCGGTAATCCGTTCTACTGCAGGAGTATGCACACCAAGCATTTGACCCTCATTTCAGTGAGTGCACTTGAGAAAAAGAAGTTCCGTTTAGGATGTATTACAGAGGATTGATGTCCTCTGCATGATATCTAGTGTCAGATGCACATGTGTGTCCTACAAGAAAATCATTTCCTGTATTGCATGTCTCAAAAAGGGGAAGAAACGATCCATAGCTCTTTTTTTAGCATGATTGCTGCCTCTTTTAGTGTGATTTGCCTAAAGGCTAAATGCTACCACTGATCAGTAGTACAGGAGCTCGTTTGTTATTCACTGAAAAACACGCTGTTGGACGTGATACCTGTTGCTGCCGTCCGAAACTAAGATCCCTGCAGGAGAAAATACAAAGGGGATTTATTTACATCATCAAATGCTCTTTGAACTCGGGCTTCTGGGAGCTGCTCTCCTTTCATGTTGTGCCAAAGGATGTGTCATCTTATGGTCCGGAGTAATGGAGCGACGGACAGGGGGAGGGAAAAGACCGCTATAAGAAAGCCGCCCGTTGCGTAGTTGGGATGTTTGTGGGATGTATCTGAAGATAATGATGGATGAAAATGCACTACTGGAACATTTCAGAACGGTGACGCAGCAAAGGGGGAGGAGGAAGCTTATGGTCATCTTTTAACAGTGCTAACCACGCTAAGAGAGCCCCTTCACTTGAGCCCATCTGTTCCTTTCCTCCCGTCATGGCGCTTAGCTTGCAGCTTGCCAGGAGGGCAATGTGGAGATACTGGCAGCTTTGCTGCGAGCAGAAAAGGACAACTTGTAAAAGAAACCCATTCAAGTCATAATCATAGTCAACCAAAATCCGATTCATCCTCTAAATAGCCCACTATCACGGCCGTTTGGGGGCAGATCAGACGGAACTGTGTATTATATCATCAAAAAGAGACAATTATTGACGAAAAAGGAGAACAAACGATGGCCAATGAAGTACCTGTTCACAAAAGCTATAATTTTTTTACTGGTAATTAAACTAAAACCCATTTCCACATCAGATCATCAGCTCCACCATGGAATAAAGGATCTGTCGCTGAATAGCTCTCAGGCAGATAATGGTAATTAATGACTCCACTCAGGAGAAACTTTGTTGCCTCCAGTGCTGAAACACAGGAAGTTGCTAAGAGAGAAGACCCCCCTCCCCTTATCCCACGCTATGCATGCTGGGTAATTTTACAAAGTTGTACACTTTGCAGGTGGAGATCATTAATGCACCAGCATAGAATATTTTGGCATAATGAGTCAATGCATTTAGCAATGGAATTTGATTTTTAAAATCCCTGAAAAACGTTGTTCTTCTCCCTCCCTGCTGACGTAGTGGAACACTTGAGACTGGTTAATGATGGCCGGCATCTATTTGTTTGAGAGGTTTTCCATCATACTTGATTTCCTCTCCTCCGGGATGTGCACAAAGGTCAGCTTGCTTGTTTGTTTGATTTCCACTCCCGAGGACTGTTATCCCCCTACGTCTCCAAATTGCTGCAGCGACGCTCCTTGAAATGCACAACAAGGTTGTCGTTGTCAGAGAAAGCAGGTATGCTGTTCACCTAGACATTGTTCTGTCCCTCACTCGCTTGCCCGTGGGGAACGAAAACATCTCCTCAGTCTAACTTTTCGAGGCCTCCCGCCAATGTTCACGACGCATGCGGCGCCCAGGGAGCCGATGTGCGGTCCACTGAGCAGGTGCAGACATCAGAGCGGAGAGGATGTCTGCTGTGCGCTCGCTCGTCTGCGCAAATCACATCCGCCCCTGTGGCCGCCATTCTCCCAGATTTAATTACTGCTTTACTACAGCGCGGGCAGGCCGAACCAGCCATCTCTCAACAGGACCCGCCTCACCACACCTCCAAAAAGTTTAGACAAGGAATCATTTTAGTATGCAGGGTTTATTCTGATGGCAGAAATTAAAGTAGGGTAGGATGACTGCAATCCCTGTAGATGCTGTTGGACTTTCACATAAACACCCGGTAAATTTACACATGAATCAATACATGTGCACGCATGTGCAGAGGGCCGTGTGCTGCCTGAAGGATGCACTGAAGTTTTCCTGTAGTTCTATGCCTGTTGCGCCGGTTTATAATGTTCCTGAAATTTGATTAATCTAGTGTTGTTGATCCAGAGTCGTAGTTAATTGTAATTTTATTGACTGATGAAATCTAGGGTTTTCTTTTTCATATTTTAAAATGGCTTTTTCTAAGCCGCTGCACAGAATAAACCCTCACTTTTGTTCCTTTTCCAACAACACAGCTCAGATCCTAAACTTTTAAAAGCAAGGAGCACTTAGCAATTTCCATTCATATCCAAAATAAAAATTTCACTGTAATATATCTGACCGTAAGATCAGGAATATCTGTGATCAGGAATTTATTGCAATGTGCCCTTCGAAGGATCTATCAATATCTGCCAATAGTTTTATAGTTTTAATGAGTGAAACCACATACTCATTCTCGCCTGTATTGACTCTCCCAGGGTCAAGCTCTTGTGTGGGAGATGGTGACTGGTCAGATTTACCAGTTCAGGCCCGTTTTCAGATCTGGCTTTGGAGTAATGCATTCATGGATGCCTTTGTGGATCCCCGTGCTCAGTCTGGCCACTGAGGAGCTTAGATCTGTTGGTCATCCTTGGATATCCAAAATGAAATGCCATGCCTTTAAAGGAATTCATGCATCTCATAGGTTTTTATTTTCATATTTTACAGACTAAATTACAAATGAAGGGGGGGGGGGGGTATAATTTAAATAATGTAGGTCGCAGGGTAAGATTTAACACAGGTGTCTGTATTTTGCTAACGCTCTGGGTATTCCAGCATGGACAAAATCTGTATTGGAGGAAATATGCCGCTCCACAGAGATCTGTTGCAGAAAAAATGCGAAAAGTCTGGTGTCTTGCTGCTACCTCTTGATTTAAAAGGCCCATTACAGTTCTCAGCTGTTTCTGTTATAACTACAGAGGACTGAAAGGAATGCTGTCTCAAAGTAGAATATGAACAAAGTGTTGTTTGGGTTTGAGGATATCTGACCCTCGAAAGACCAAATGTTACTGAGGACTGGCACGATTTGCCAAAGCATTGCCAGAGGGCTGTTTGCTTAAGGAAATTGTCGACAGTGCACTCCTAATAAGTCTCATTTCACATCATTTTAGGCAAATTCTCCTTGCCTCTTTCTTTTAACCTTATTGAAGGTGGAGAACAATTAATCTTTTATATGTTGGAGGACCAATGAGGACCTTTTTTTAACTCAACCTGTGTAGTGTTGCCTTGGCAACCTCGGTGGCAAATAAAGAAATGAGGAGGGGTGATTTGAACTGGGCCCAAAACAGTGTGTAACGTCAGTTAGAGAGTATAGGTACTGTGCTTTAAATCCAGGCAAAGGTTAATAGCTTTTTTCAGCTAGATCAAAAAGGTTTGACACAGTAGACTCTCCTAGACAAAAGCTTCTAATGCCAGACAATTTGTCTAAAACATTTGTCTACACCATCAATGTAATGTTAGATTTTAAGAAAATAACTATTAGGCATGCATATCATTTAGGCAATGGTGAAGCATGTTGAATGGACACGGGTAGAATGTAGTAAATGTGGATATTTTCTGTGAAAATTGAAATGTCCTCTGCACAAATGATATAGGTTCTTTATTCATTACCATTCGCATATCCATGGGGATTAAAACATTTTTTTCGGCCTAAATGAGAGCTTGTTGGATCTCCTATCTTGCACCCTGTGAATTCACCCATTCCGTTTCTTTGTTTTTTCCCTCCATTTTTCGGCTGTGCATGAAAAGGTTGGGTTATGATGTGTGATGGATGATTTAAGCGCTTGTGTTCAGTTGTGAGTGCTAAGCGTTGAGCGCGGCAGAAAGGACCAAAGGCAAAAAATGAGTGATTTACCAACAATTTAAATCCCATGAGAAGTGTGCCACTCCATGTCCAAGGCCCGTCGCCTCTTCCTCGCTGATGGAACAATATTTGAGAGAAAAATGTTACTTTTAATTTCAGTCTTTCAGTCTTTGTAGGGAAATCTATGGTCGCCTCCGTTATTGTTACATCTGAAAGTCGCACATCTGCATTGAGATATGCATGCTTTAACCATTCTTTATCTGACAGACATCTGGGACAGTATATTGTAGTACAAACCCACAGCATGGCACAATTTTCTACTGCCATAAGTTATTTGGTTCTAACAGGAAAATTAATTACACACTGTGGATGCAGGAGAGTTATAATAATTATGATATAAAAATGATTTATATTCATACTTATTCACTGGTGACAAATCACAGTTATTTAGTTTTTTGCATCAGATTAAATTTATTGATGTATATATTGGTTTCAGTCTTTACCAGCTAATAATCCCCCCTGCTGTGAGCTACTGGTTTCCTTTACTTTGCCCAGGAGGCCACACTGGTTTAACCCAGGCCCTTATTAGAGCTAGCTCCAGTGCAGCTGACAATACCACTGACCAATGTCTGGAAATCACTCCCTGACCAGTGTTCACCTCAGAGCACTGCCTAAGACCTTGATTTGCATTGACAACTGAGAGATCACACTGCATTTGGAGCTTGTGGAAAATGGCTGTAGACCAAAGTGGTGCGGTTTCTCGGAAGGAGTTGGAGATACAGCAGCAGGGGCAGGTTAAGACGCATTGCTTCACTGATATTACTGTATGGCCAATACATTTACATTTACATTTTAGTCATTTAGCAGACACTCTTATCCAGAGCGACGTACAAAAGTGGTGGGTGATTATAGGCTGTGGATATAAGAGACAGTATGAAGAATTGTGCAATTCAGATAAAGTAAATAGTCTACATGCCCTACCTCTGAACAACAGTCTCTGTGGTCTTACTCTACTAAAAATCCCTATAAACAGCTTGTAATTCTCAGCCTTGGAACAAACTATAATATTTCTGTGTCGTAACTTACAGTATTTGAAGTAACGGAGGTGGTGCTCAGGTTGGGCTTAGGTTGGTGTCAGGCTATGGGTTGAACTGAGGGCAAAATGGGAAAATTGAGAGGAGAGTTCATTCAGATGAAAACAGAGAAGTGCATGCTGAAAGTGTGCCTGCTTGTAACTCAACGAAACGCAATAAAAATGCTGCTTTAGTGCATCGTAGCAATCAGTAGGTAGGTTTTTTTAATAACAATTTTTAATCATGCACTGATGACTTCAGGATAAAAAAGAGCTCACCCTCGTATTTTCATCCATTTAATTCAATTAGACCGAAGCAAAAGGCCATTTACGCTCAAGGCTATAAGAACGGTCCATAAAGAAATAGGTATAATGAAAACCCTCGGTCTCTCTCTCGCTTTCTCTCCCATGACAGTTCATAGTGTTACCAAAGCAGGTTACATTACTCTCTTTCTCTCCTACACACGCACACACACACTTTATTAATACCCAAATAGATTTTCTGAATCAGCAGTTTCAGTAGGCATATATTCTTGCCTTCAAAAAGATGGAGAGAAAATGGAGAGGAAAATCTGGAATCGGGAGGATTGGATTTGGAAAAGCAGGTCTGGAGCAGTTATTGATTAACCTCTGAAAAATGAAGGGATTACAAACCCAGTAATTCGATTAACCTCATAACCTGGAAAGTTGTGGTGGATTTTCCTTATTTTGTATCCAGATCTGCAGAATGTATTTATGGGAATTGAAACTGAATGTGGTATTACCAACTATCAGGCATGGTCCTCGCTTTCGGAGAAATGGTGCTGGAGAGAGAATCCTTGCATATGAATAGACAGCCGCACACATTAACTAACATAAAATAGTGTGGCTTCTTAGGAATGAGTCTGACTAGCAAGCCAGACTGCTAAAGAAAACCAGCCATTTCTTCTGCATGCGATCAAACCCGCACACATATGTGCACATGCAGACACACACACGCAAACATGGACAAACAGTCTCCTGCTTCCATGCGATATACGAAAGGTTATCAAACAAAAATCTTCACCCTCTATGAAAAAAACTAGAGCGCTTACTCTAGATTAACACAAGTGATTTGTATGAAGTGCAGGACAGATTCCCCTGTGTGATCTTTATTGCTTTTGAAGATGAATAGGAAAGTATCTTTTATTTTTCACGCCTATTTCTGCTTCACCCCTATGGCCATGTTTTCAGCCATGTACTACATCTGTTGTATCGCCCCAGTAATCTGTACCTGATCATCAACTCAGCCGGTACGATATGACCCTGAGTAGTGTCCCTGGCCCTTAGACAAGCCTCACATTGGGCCATTTTGGCAGCTTTGTGTGTGTTTTTGGCAGAAAGCTTTGTAACAGATCTGACATTCAGACAGAGCCAGTAGAAGGGCTTCCAGGATGTGACATGTGGTGCGTGATGAAACCGTGTCAGAGTTCTAGAATGTGACATGCTGGGGTGTGCGGATAGAGTCTGTATCCAATGGTCCTCTGAACTCCGGTGGCACCCCATACTCCAAGGACTATGGGAGCGTCTTGCTGGAGATGATCGACATCTCTGCACATGGGCCTGTGGAAGGCTATGCAACTTAAACAAGGCTCTTCTATGGTTGTTTACGTCTTATTTCATCCATTCATTTTCATTCTGCCTATGGCTCCTGCCTTAGTCCTTAGTCCCTTAGTGCCAACCGGAGAGAAGGTAGCGTTGCGTAGCGTAGCACACTGAGGGAGGTGCATGAGCAGCGTTCCTCGGCTATTAAACAGTTATCTACAGGTGTCACCCGCGGAGCACTTTGTTGATAAAAGCACAGGTGCCCCCTGCAGCCCCTGGTTCCCAGCAGAGGTAGACCAGGGGCCAGAGGGGAAAAACCTTGAGTCTGCGTTGGCTGTCCGGGGTATCCAGGTCCAGGGGGCCACATTATACCTCTCTGAGCCGGCTTGGCCCGAACTCCGACAGTAACCCGGCAGCGTGATGAATGGGCCCCGCCGTTTGTTTATCTTTGCCTTCGGGGTTCAGCTGTGTTCGTCGCGGGCAACGTCTACATTTCCACCCTTGTGTGTTTATCGCAGACCGCTGCACCACTGGCCAAGCTTCATTTCCATGCGAACAGACCTTGTGGCGGTAAAGGTTAAACCGTGATAAAAATGTGCTGGGAGAAAAGTGCCTTGCAACACAGCAGTGTGTGCATCTCTCTCTCTCTCTCTCTCTCTCTCTCTCTCTCTCTCTCTCTCTCTCTCTCTCTCTCTATCTATATAATTATTTAGTGGGTTGTGATTGTTTCATATATAATGGTGAG